>ONZH01016946.1:0-54412 GCA_900303285.1 Rhinella marina | reverse complement strand
GCAGCAGCCACAGCAGCATCACCAGTGGCACGCAGCCCATTTCAGGCAGTCAAGGCTCCAGCACCTCTGCTGAAGGGAGCTGTCTTTCATCATCTACCGCTCCAGATGCTCCTGCTCCTCCTCCTCTTATTCATCACCTCACCACTCATTACGGCAGCAGACGTTCACCGAGACAATTTCAAAGAGACAGCAGTACGCGTCCAGCCATCCTACAGCGCAGAAGCTGACCGTGCTCCTGCCCAAGTTGCTCGTGCTGCAGTCCCTCCCTTTTCAACTGGTGGACTCAGCAACATTCAGAGAAATGATGGCTTGTGCCGAGCCGAGGTGGAGAGTGCCAAGCCGTCATTTCTTTGCCAAAAAGTCAGTCCCAGCCCTGAACAAATATGTAGAAGAGAAGGTGGCCCAGTCCTTGAGCCTGTCGGTGTCTGCCAAAGTGCACAGCAGCGCCGACGTGTGGAGTTGCAACTACGGTCAGGGACAGTACATGTCCTTTACGGCCCACTGGGTCAATGTGCTTCCTGCCCAGCCACACGAGCAACTTGAACAGGTGACGCCACTTTCTACTCCTCGTTGTCAAACTGCTGATCCTGCGCTAATGTCCGGCTCCTTCTCCTCCACCTCAGCCTCCACTGCAGGGCCAAGTCATAGCGGTCCTCCAGCGTACCACATGTGCAGGGCACGGCGGTGTCACGCAGTTCTATGCCTGGGGGAATGAAGTCACACAGGGAAGGAACTGCTCCGCGTCATGCAAGAAGAAATCGATTGCTGGCTTTCTCCTCGACAACTAAAAATCGAAACCATAGTGACAGACAACGGAAAGAACATGGTGTCTGCGCGGCGCCAAGGAGGGCTGAGCCATGCGCCCTGCATGGTGCACGTATTTAATCTAGTTGTCAAATGTTTCCTCAAGTCTTATACCAAACTGCAAAACATTCTAAAAATGGCCAGGAAACTTTGCATGCACTTCAGCCATTCTTACACCGCCAAGCACACCCTCCTTGAGCTGCAGCGGTAGAATGGCGTCCCCCAACATAGGCTGTTATGTGATTTTTCCACCCATTGGAATTCTACCCTCCATATGTTGGACCGACTGTATGAACAGAGAAAGGCCATAAACGGTTTCTTAATGATTCAAGCAGACAGGAGTACTCCCCTGTGTAAATTTGATGTCAGCCAGTGGCAACTCATGCGTGACACCTGCCGCTTGCTCAGGCCCTTTGAGGAGGCCACGTTTTTTGTCAGTCGCCAGGACTACAGTATGAGCAACGTCATTCCACTGCTTCATGTCCTGGAACAGACGCTGCAAAATCTTTCTGGTCAGGGGACTGGAGACGTGGAGACTGCATCTCATGGCCACATGAGTCCGGTGGGGGCTGATCTGGAGGAGGAGGAGGACATTGGAGCACAAGCATTTAGTGGTTTTTCTACCCAGGTGACAGAAGAGGAGGAGCAGGAGCAGCCATAGGAGGTAGAGGGAGATGCGGAAGATGAGGCAGATGACCCAGAGACACCATGGCAGTATACAGTGGAGTTGGAGGCAGGGAGTCCCTCCGAGTCACTTGCGCAAATGGCCCGATGCATGCTCACTTGCTTACGTAGTGACAGCTGAATAGTCACCATCCAGCAGAGGGTTTACTTCTGGCTCTCCACCCTCTTGGACCCTCACTACCGGTCTAAAATGGAGGCCTTTTTTTCACCTGCTGAGAGGGAGGACAAACTGAAGTACTATAGAGACATCCTATGTAGTCAGTTGGCTGCTGCCTGCCTACCTGCGTCGTCGTCCATCCTCTCGCAAGTCTGACCGGGCGGTCCCTCAGCGCTCACGTACCACTGCTAGTGATGCTGTGGGGGGGGGGGTTAGGAGCAGTATCAGCTCCATCAGCAACAACTTGAGTCTGGAGTCGCTGATGAGCAGCTTTCTTCACCCGCCAAGTGTGGAAAGTACTCACCAGCAGGGGCGGCAGCAGGTAGATCTGGAGCAGACCCTGAACCAGCAGGTGGTGGCCTACTTGGACAGCACCCTGCCATCCCACATTGAAGATCCGCTGGACTACTGGGCAGCCAAACTGGATTTGTGGCCGCAACTGGCCGAGTTTGCACTGGAGAAGCTGTCCTGCCCAGCTAGTAGTGTGGCATCAGAGCGGGTGTTCAGTGCGGCGGGGGCCATAGTTACCCCAAGGAGAACTCGCCTGTCCTTCCAAAATGTGGAAAGACTCACCTTTGTCAAGATGAATCAGGCGTGGATCAGCCAGGATTTCCAACCACCAACGCCTGATGCATCAGATTAGATCAGCCATGATGCATCACCCAAACATTGACAAATGAGACTGTATTCTTCAGGCTACCTTCCTCAGCCACTCTTATGATGCTGCCACCCGCCTGATGCCACACATGTACCAGCTGCTCCTTCTACCACCCAGCATCTTTACCAGTGACTTTACCACCAACCTCTCCACTCTGTCACTGACCCAATATCAGTGGCGTAACTACAACTGACTGGGCCCCACAGCAAATTTTTGAACGGGCCCCCAGCAACTTCTTTGCAACCCCCAACTCGCGTGCAACCCCCACTCCTGTGGCTAATCAAGATTTAACTCAAACTCACTGTATGTCACTGTATATAATGTCATTGTATAATACTGATGAGGGGCCCCTGACAATAAAATCTTTTAGTCTTCTTAGGGGGGCCCCTTGTGGGTCTGGGCCCCAATGCAGTCGCTTCCCCTGCTTCCCCTATAGCTACGCCCCAGCCCAATATGTAGCCTTCTGATTATGCTGCCACCTCAACAATCAGGTCTCCTCATGCTGCTACTGCTGTCAGCTCCAGGCTATGTCACCATGCCACTCTGTGCCCTGATGCTGCTGCTGCCGCCGCCTCCACACGCTGTCTCCCAGCTGCCGCTACATCCAAACTATGTAATTGTGCCTCTCTGTGGCCTACTCATGCTGCGTCCGCCGCCTCCACATGCTGTCTCCCAGCTGCCGCTACGTCCAAACTATGTAATTGTGCCTCTCTGTGGCCTACTCATGCTGCGTCCGCTGCCTCAACACGCTGTGTCCCATCTGCCGCTCTGTCCAAACTATGTAATTGTGCCACTCTGTGGCCTGATACTGCAGCGTCCCAGCTGCCGCCTCCACACGCTGTCTCCCAGCTGCCGCTATGTCCAAACTATTTAATTGTGCCTTTCTGTGGCCTACTCATGCTGCGTCCGCCGCCTCCACACGCTGTGTCCCAGCTGCCGCTACGTCCAAACTATGTAATTGTGCCACTCTGTGGCCTGGTACTGCAGCGTCCCAGCTGCCGGCCTCCACACGCTGTCTCCCAGCTGCCGCTATGTCCAAACTATTTAATTGTGCCTTTCTGTGGCCTACTCATGCTGCGTCCGCTGCCTCAACACGCTGTGTCCCATCTGCCGCTCTGTCCAAACTATGTAATTGTGCCACTCTGTGGCCTGATACTGCAGCGTCCCAGCTGCCGCCTCCACACGCTGTCTCCCAGCTGCCGCTATGTCCAAACTATTTAATTGTGCCTTTCTGTGGCCTACTCATGCTGCGTCCGCCACCTCCACACGCTGTGTCCCAGCTGCCGCTACGTCCAAACTATGTAATTGTGCCTTTCTGTGGCCTACTTATGCTGCGTCCCAGCTGCCGCCTACTCACGCTGTCGCTAGGTCCAAATTATGTAATTGTGCCACTCTACGGTATGCTGCATTTAAATTTTTATGACTGCTGCTGCCTCTCCCAGGGTATGTCACTGTGCCATTCTGTCTCCTTAAAATTAATAGGACTCCTGCTGCCTCTCCCACTCTGTGGCCTTGAAATGTATTCCACTGCTGACTCTTGCAGCTTCTGTTACGTTGCCACTCTGTGGCCTTGAAATTTGTTTGACTGCTGCCTCTTGCAGCTGCTGTTACTGTACCACTCTCCTCTGCAGCAGCATGTCAGTCGTAAATTTTTGGTACGTTCTGTAGTCCTATTCCATTTATTAAAGCTTAAGTACACAGGAAACCCTGTTTGTTTTGAACACTCAAATTTTTAAAAGTAAACGATTCCGGCCCCCGGGACACTCAGCGATGAGCATGGGGGAGGCGAGAGGCAGGGGCTCCCACAGGTGGTAGCTCAGCTCCCTGCAGACTGCCAGCTCGATCTCAAGACGGAACTCCGAACTTTCTTGGCGTCTTGGGTCAATACTGACATTTTGTCACAGTCGAGGCAAAGCTGGAACCTTCGCTGCACCTCCTCTGTCTTACGTTCCCGTCCGCTGGTATAACCAGCCCCGATACTGATAAGAACATATGCGACAGTTGATCTTAACCAAAAGGACGAGATTTTTTTATTACGGTCTGCTCTTCAGGGTATGTCATCATGCCACTCTCCGGCCTGATGCTGCTGTCGCCGCCGCCGACTCCACATGCCGTCTCCTGGCTGCCGCTATGTCAAAATTAGGTAATTATGCCACTCTGTGGCCTCCAAATTGTACTACTACTTCCACTGCTGCTGCCACTTCCAGGCTCTGTCATTCTGCCACTCTGTGGCGCTGCTGCCAACTGGCCACACTGTCGTCGTGCCACTCTATAGTCTGCTGATGCTGCTGCCACTGCTATCTCCAACCTATCTGGGGGGGGGCTCTGCTTGTATAAGCGTGTAATAGAACAGGTTCTGTCGAAATGTATGTGGAATCAGTGAATTGGTGTAAAAGGCGTGCGCTTTTGGCGCTCTAGTAAGATCTTGGGCCTCTGCATGATTCTTTATAGCTGACGCTAACATTGACCTGTAAGGCTGAGTTCAGACTTGAGTTGTTTGGTGAGTTTTGGCCCCTTAACTGCCCAAATACATAAAATTGTGCAGCGATTCTAAGAAGCCTGTTATGTGCGTGTCACACTGGCTCACAGTATTCTTCCACTACCACAGTAGAACACCGAGTGTACTCAAGCGCAATGCTGACATTCACTGTAATGTTGATTTGTACGCTAATGCTATGCATTGTATGCTAATGCGTACGAATTTGTATGCTAATGCATACGCATGTGTACGCTAATGTGTACGCATTGTGCTCAAATGCGTACAAATTCAGTTAATTAGCATACTTTTACAAGCGAAAGGAGTAAAGAGGAGAAGTCACGATTCTGACCTTTTTCTATTAACCAAACACCCTCCCCTCTTCCGAGCGGGGGGTGCCTGGTTTAGTCCCATTGACTAACATTAGGCTCGGTTGCTCGGCCAGAATCGCTCGCTCAACACTACTCCCTATGCGTTTTACTGCAAGGCACAGTGTTCTACACCACTATCCAGGCTCTCTGCAGCCCGGAAGTAGCTATTTTTTAACGCGATTCGCAACTAATTTATTTGGATCGAAGCGAATCTTTTCGGAAAATTCAGCAAACCAGCCGAATCAAATTTTTGAAAAATTCGCTCATCTCTAAACGCCGCAAATAGTTATTTAAAAGAACAACCCCACAAACACAAATTCACAGTTTTTTGGCAAGTCAGCTTCACTGACTACGTTAGCACAATATCACGCTTTTCTGTTTGGATGGAGAATAATGCCGCAAATAGTTAGTTAAAACTAACAGCCCCACAAACACAGATTCACAGTTTTTTTTTGGCAAGTCAGCTTCATTGACTACGTTAGCACAATATCACGTTTTTCGGTTTGGATGGCGAATAACGCCGCAAATAGTTATTTAAAAGTACAACGCCACAAACACAGATTCACTGTTTTTTGGCAATTCAACTACACTGAAGAATTTAGCACTATATGGTGCTTGTCTATTTGTATGGCAATTAACGCTGCAACTATTTCTTTCACATTTACAAGCTGCCAATCATGGATTATATATGTTTTTCCCCAAACACAACCCAAAAGATATTTTTATTTTTTATTTTTTTTTTATTTTATTTTTTTTTTTCTAATGTACCCCAAACAAGGCTCTGACCCTCTTACTGCACTGCAAAAAGTGAGAGTAGTGGTGCTTCTTTGAATACAGCACCCCAATACAGCCTTTAGAACAGAGTGCAGTGCTGTATAACAGGCTAACCCCTATGCCCACTCATTGCTACACAGTGTACCAGAATAGCGATTTCACTGCCTGATTTTCTGTCTAGAAATCATCCCTTTCCTATCCCTGCAATTCAGATTATCTATCCCTGATCTCCTCATTTCTTTTCTTTAGTTTTTCTTTCACTTTCCCTATCTCTCCTGACGTCTGTCTCTGGTCTAACATGAATAGCAAATGGCGGATTCCAGTGCTGCAGAGCTATTTATAGGGCTGTGACATCACAGGACCTGGCTGGCTGCTAATTGGTTACATGTCTGCATGTGATCGCATTGTGGGCGTTTACTTATTTATCCCAGAAATCCTTCCCCCATGTAATGCTTGCGGCCATTTTAGGAAAAAAAAAAAAAAGATTCGTTACTACGAATCGCCTGGAAATTCGCATTCGTTGCGAATCGAATTTTCCATGAAATTTGTAACGAATTCCACTTCGTCAGCTTCAATTCGCTCATCTCTATTTATAACACTAGAACAGTGTATACAATTTAGACAGGGATATGTGCTACGTTTTGGGGTGAGTAAAGTGGTTTGTCGCAAATCCTTTTTAAGTACTACCGATGTCCGCTCTCACTATTCTGTCCCTTATGTTTGTCTTTCTTTTATAGCAGATCATGGGATAATTTTTGAGTTCTTCTGTCTCTGGATAGGATTTGGCCAGCACACTCCAGTGCTTATGTAAGATAGTCCTAACCCTATTGATGAAAGGGTGATATTTAGTGACAAACGGTAATCTATTTGTTTTAAGTGTAGCTCTCTCTTGTGTGGTTTCATGTAGCTTTAATCTCTGTTCTGATAGTACTGTTGCTGGATACCCTCTCTGTAAAAATTTGTTAGTTATTTCATCGAGTCTTACTCTTTGTTGTTCTGGTTCAGAAACAATTTTCCTTATCCTTTGGAACTGTGAGAAAGGGAGGGATTTTTTTGTGGTGATTGGATGGTTACTGGTGTAAGCTAATAAGCTGTTTCGATCCGTTTTTCACGTAAAGATCTGTCTGTAGTGAGTTGTCAGTGACCTTAATGACCCATGTGTCAAGGAAGTTGATTTTGTCCAGGGCATAATTTAGAGTGAATTGCAGTTCTTCCCAGATTGAATTTAGATGGTGGGTGAAGGCCAATAGGGTTTGAATGCCACACCGCCATACAAAAAAAATATTGTCACTAAAATGGCGCCAAAAATACAGTATTTTTGAAAAAGATCATTTTTATAGATGTACATTTCTTCAAACCATGTCATGTAACAATTTGCATTTGCACCCATCGCGGTCCCGCGTTGCTGTTGATAGAAGGTATCCTTGAAAAGAAAATTGTTCTTCTCCAATACCAATGAAAGTACAGTGAGGAAAAATTGTTTTTCCTCTTCTCTGTATGTACTCTGATCTAACATCCAGTTGACAGCTCCAATGCCTTTTCTGTGCTCTATAGAAGTACATAAGCTACATACATCTACTGTGGTTAATAGACAATCTGAAGATATGTCAATTTATTTGATCTCCTGTAAAAAGTGTCCCATATCTTGATCAAGATATGAGCAAGATTTCCTAGTGAGTGGTGTTAGTATTTTCTCAAGTAAAATGGCTGATGGAGAAAGTATGGAGTCAATGGACGCTACTATGGGGTGGCCTGGTGGATGTTGCATGTCTTTGTGTACCTTTGGTAGTGTATAGAAGACCGGGGTGACTGGATGTTGATTAATCAAAAATATTTTAATTTGTTGTCAATAATGTTATTTATCATATCTCTGAAGGATATTTTCTAGTTCCTTTTTGATCTGCCAAGCTGGATCAGTTTGTAGTGGTGTGTAGGTGGTAGTGTCTGCTAGTTGTCTTTGAATCTCCTCAATATAGTATTTCTTGTCTAATATAACTAGGGCTCCCACTTTATCTGCTGGTTCAAAAATGATGGATTTATCCTCCAAAAGACTATCAAGTGCTATTCTCTATTCTGGTGTTATATTCTGTTTTGTATGCAGGTTGCCCATGTGTGTCTGGTGTATTAGACTATGTATATCTTTCTGAACCAAATGGACAAACGTCTCCACCGTTGGAGTGGCATGACTTGGGTGGCATATACTGGCTTTTGGCTTTAAGCCCAAATAGTTTTAGGGATAACTAATCAATTGCCACAGTTTCATCATTGGTGGACATTTGTGCATTGGAGGAAAAATGTACTTTGAAACGTATGTTATGAAAAAACCTTTGCAGGTCCATTTCTAGAGAAAAAGTATCCAGACTAAAGGACAGACCTTTTTGTAAAATGTTCATTTGAGCAGTACTTAAAGTCTTAGAGGAAATATTTAATACTAATATCTCTGCTGTACTTGGGAGCCTGTCCTCATCGGTGCTTCTGCTCCTCCTGTGGTGGCGTCCTGCTCTCCAGGTGGCACGCGTGGGGTATTTTGTTCTCCTTTCGGCGTCTGTCTACTATGTGCCCTTTTTCATCTGGCTAGTGAGTGAATAATGTCTAGTAAGACGTAATACATAAGCATGTTCATAAATGTTTGCCCCATTTATCACTGTATATACTTTATAATTAGTGATGATTGAGCACCGCGATGCTCGGGTGCTCTGGCCGAACACTAGGTGGTGCTCGAGTGCTCGGCCGAGCACCCGAGTATAATGGAAGTCAATGGGAGAAGACCAGGCACCCCCTGCTCTGCAGAGGGGAGGGTGTCTGGTTCATAGGGAAACGTGAGAAAATGGTTGAAACACCACAGAAATGGTTAGGGAACAGCATGGGGAGGATGTCTGGATGCATCTTGGACACCGATGTCGCTGCTATTAACGATGATGTCCGACTATTAAGCCACTTTTACGGAATGACAATAATACCCCCCGAAACCAAATATAACATGGATTTTAGAGGAAATATTGTAAGGAAAATGCAGCCAGATATAACAATGGACTTTTGTGTCTTTTGAACAGAACTACTAGCCCTGCCTAGCCAAATCCTATCCCTACACTATATGTGCCTCCTTGCGTAAATGTTATACAGCAGATGCAAAAGAGGTACTGCGGCCTTAATTAACAGCAGAAAAATAACAACGGATGTCAGGTATATAGACTACAGAACGGTTCTAATGCACACGCTGTGCATGTGGTATTAGCGTCAGGCACACTTGCGTTCTTTTTGCCCCAAAATAATAAAAAAAACTGCAGCCAGATATAACAATGGACTTTTGTGTCTTTTGAATAGAACTACTAGCTCTGCCTAGCCAAATCCTATCCCTACACTATGTGCCTCCTTGCGCAAATGACGCAAAAGAGGTACTGCGGACGTAATTAACAGCAGAAAAAATAGCAAAGGATGTCAGGAATATAGTATACAGAGAGTAATACACCATGCACCAGCTGAGCAGGTGGCGTTAATGTCAGGCCACCTTGCGCAATTTTTAACCCCTTAAAAAATATATATATATTGCAGCAAGATATAATAGCCCTTAAAAGGGCTTTTGGGTCTTTTCAAAAGAAATACTATCCCTGCCTAGTGTTCTTCTCTCTCTACACTATCTGTCCCTCCTTGCAGCAGCTCTCCCTGACTCGGTATGAGCCGGTTACATGTCAACGGGTGCTTTATAGCACCCGATGACGCATTCCTGGCCAGCCAATCAGTGTGATGCCAGTAGCAAACATGGCTACTGGCATTACAGTGAATGCCAGTGCCTCCCCGCACGCTAATTGGCTAACATGTTTGCTCAGCACTATTTATAATGAGGTCGATTTGACTTTGCTTGTATTTACCTTGTTGTCATGACAACATGATGTCATACTGCTGCTTTAGGCGGGCTATATAAATCACAGCATGTGTGGTATACAATATGTCTGATGAAGGCTACAAGCTAGTCGAAACGCGTCAGAGATATTATGTGACAATAAATATATCTAAATTGCATATCAATTCAACGAGTGCCGGTCTTTAATATACATGATTGCCGGAGTGCCTCTCCTTGACACGAGCGCCGCTACGAGAACCGGAGTGCCGACTCACGATCACATACAAACAAAAGAGGAAGTCAAAGAGCCAGGACAGGAAGTAGAATACATGGAGTAACTTAAAAAAATGATATCCAGATAAGCATCCACTTTTTAAAAAAAAATAAGAATATTTATATATAGGCTTTTAATTTGACATGTTGGTTTGAGTGTCCTTTTAAATCTTATTTTTGCTATTGACTGAAAATATCTGAAAATTATGTGATGTCCACTGTTTTTGATTTTGGTGTGTGTTTGTTTTTTAGAATTAGTTGTTTTTGTTTCCAAGAACCAGTTCAGAAGAATTCTATACAAGAAAAGTTCATTTGCAATCATTATATGTTTTACTCAAATTTGTTGTGCAGATGCAAATATAAGAACCGTGTTTCTGCACGTTTTGTTTTCCCTGTAATATCACCACAGAACTCGTGCTACATGAAAATGGACATTATTGTTTTATTGTAAAGTTAAACTGTTTGCAAATAACTGCAAGCGCAATTTATACTTGTTACTGGCCCACAATGTTAATCCATTATCAAAGTGCAACACAGCATCAGAGTGATTGTTTTCTGTGTTGCTTGGCAAAGGTTTATGAGATGGGATTTTTTTTCTTCCTTTCTTTACATTTTTGGAAGCTGAATATGGTTTTCATCAATGCTTTTTTCAAGTGATTTGTAAGAGCCTAAGGGGATTGGCAAGCAAGCTATGGTCCATGCCAGCTGTCATGCCCTAGGCCATGCCAAAAAGCATACTGCTAGCCTGATATGCTACTTTTCCAGAAAGATGTAACAGTGAACATGAAGAAAAAATATGCTTTTTTTGTTAGGCTATAACCTTATGATGTAGTTAGCATAAACCGTATGAGCACCTCCAGATGCTGTTGGAAAAACTAGACTGCTCTGTTGCAGCAAAGTGCCAGAAATGAGCAAGATTCTGGTATACTGAATCTTTATGTCCTAAAATAAAGCAATGGCACATTAGCACTGGTGCCTTGCAGCTCTGGGGTCCTAGGTTTGAATCCGACCAAGGACAACACCTGCATGGAGTTTGTATGTTCTCCCTGTGTTTGCATGGATTTCCTCTGGGGGTTATTTACTGAGAGCTGTTGTTACACATGTATCACATTTTCTAATCAATTGAATTTAGCTCTGCCCCAAACTCTGATATAAGCATCACCAGTATTCACACCACCTTGCTACGACTAAGGGTGTTATATACATCCGAAACGCGTCACAGGAGGTGAGTTTTTTTTTGTGTACCATGTATCTGGCATACCTGGATTTTATGACAGTTCTGGGCTCCTGTGAACAAGGCAGACATAACAGAGCTGGAGAGGGTTCAGAGGAGGACAACTAAAGTAATAACTGGAATGGGTGGACTACAGTACCCAGAAGGATTATCAAAATTAGGGTTATTCACTTTAGAAAAAAGACGACTCGGGAGATTTAATAACTATGTATAAATATATCAGGAGTCAGTACAGAGATCTCTCCCATGATCTATTTATCCCCAGGACTGTGACTGTGATGAGGGGACATCCTCTGCGTCTGGAGGAAAGAAGGTTTGTACACAAACATGGAAGAGGATTCTTTACTGTAAGAGCAGAAGGACTATGAAACGCTCTGCCTGAAGAGGTGGTGATGGTAAGCTCACTAAAAGAGTTCAAGAGGGGACTGTATTTCTGGAGTGTAATAATATTACAGGTTATAGTTACTAGAGATGGGTCGTTGATCCAGGGAGTTATTCTGATTGCCTGATTGGAGTCTGGAAGGATTTTTTTCCCCTAAAGTGGGGAAAATTGGCTTCTACCTCACAGGTTTAAGAGGCCGAAATGGATGGACAGATGTCTTTTTTTTTTTTTTGCCTTATAAACTATGTTACTATGTTACTTAGGATTCCATTGTTTTATCAAAGCAAATGGGCACACAAAAACATGATTTATTTTCTGAAAAATGCACTTATTGTGTAAAACTGAAAAAAAATAGACAGGTGTCTTACATTTAGAACTGGCACTGGATGTGCCGGTTATGTTGAGACCGACGCCTCTTCATAAGTTTGGCGGATCCACCGACAGATATAGGGTTTATTAATACCGGTGTCTAAAATGCCGGTCTTAATAAATGACCCCTCCTATGTGTCTTAAAAGTAGAGAGAATCAAATTTAGAAGATAGAGAATCTTTCCAAATTTTCGGTAAATCTTGGATTTTTTAATAAATAAAGGTAAAACATTGACTCAAATTCACGACTAACATGACATACATGTCACGAAAAAAGTCTCAGAATCGCATGGATAAGTAAAAGCATTCCAAAGTGATAACCACATAAAGTGGCACAAGTCAGATTCACAAAATTAAGCTTGGTCAGGAAAGGGGGTAAAAGAACAGGTATTTCATTATTGAAAGACATGATAAATTTTAATGTTGATTTTCCTTTAAAAGGAGGATTGTTCAGATGGGACAACACCATTATACGTGCTCACTCATGTTTTAGAACTAGAATTTATATTATGGGGAACTAGAATTTATATTTTAGGAGAAATACAATGAAAGCAAAATACAGTTTGAAATGTTAATGGTATTGGGTGGGACTTTATTTTAAGACATGAATATTGAGGACTAAGATGAAGTTGGATCCTTTATAACATGCTAACACACCAGAAATGAACCATACATTTACAGCACTACACGTTCTTTTCAATTTGTTTAGCTATTCACACAAATGGGCTTCTGGGAGTAACACATTTGTACTTCCCATACATTTAAATGTTCTCTTCGTGAAGTCATGCAGCAATACCTACAGTTATTTCTGTAGCTGGTAACTGCTGGTTTTCAGACAGACTGAGTAATTGGGTGCTGGTACATCCACAATTGCTACTGTAATGGTGGAATAATTGCATATCTGTTCCTGCATTTTTTCAAATTGCAGATATTATAAAATATAGAGGAAAGGATATAGGTGTGTGTAAACCACTTCCATTGAAACAATCTGCCTTTTACAACTTATGGCAAGTGCTACATGAAAAAAAAAAAAACATTAAGAGATGGAACTTTAGAGATTAACAAAACTCTTTGGCTGACTTGTATTTGCTTTATATTTAGAGATGAGCGAGCACTAAAATGCTCGGGTGCTCGTTATTCGAGTCGAACTTTTCCCGATGCTCGGGTGCTCGTTTCGAGTAACGAACCCCATTGAAGTCAATGGGAGACTCGAGCATTTTTTGCAGGGGACCAAGGCTCTGCCTAGGGAAGGCTGGGTGAAAACCTGGAAACCTCATAAAATGATGGAAACACCACGGAAATGGACAGGAAACAGCAGGGGCAGCATGCATGGATGCCTCTGAGGCTGCCAAATCCCACCATTACCCCAAATTCTCCTGCAACAGCCTGGTGGTTACCCTCATGGCAATTGTGCTCACCCAGACCAAGAAAGGCGAGCCACATACCCATCACATGTTAGGGAAGCACCCAACTAGGTGCAACGAAGGTCCATCACCACCTGCAGGTGACACCACTGCTCATGCTGGCACTGCAGCTAAAATCAAGTTTAGTATCTGTTCTTATCAGTTGCTGTGGCTGTTGGATGTATAGTGGTGAGCATAGCTGCTTCCCAAGCATCTAAAAAATAAATCAGTACAATATCTAATACGTCCCCCTACCCGGGTAAATTGTTTGGAGAGAGGGCCTGTAGGTGGGGGGGAAGGAGGTTTCGCTGGAAGAGCCAGAGGAGTTCCCCCTGGGCTAGCGTGTGTGGTGGTGACAACAGCCGGAATGCATTTGGAAATACTCTAGCATCAGCCGGTGCAGTATCGATTCTTCTCAGTTTAATACCGTATACGTCCCCTATCTTGGGACCTTATATTTTATGGATTTTTCGACCACGGAAAATGGAAAAAGAGCTTGCTCTGGCCAGGGGAGTGTCTTTCCCACTGCAGCTAAGGGGAAGTGTCCATGCTCTGCCTATCACTGGTCAGGAGGGAAATAAAAGAAGAACCAAACAAAAATCTGTACAATATCTAAGACGTCCCCTATCCGGGTAAATTGTTTGTAGAGAGGGCCTGTAGGTGTGGGGCAGGCTGGGGGGAAGGAGGTTTCGCTGGAAGAGCCAGAGGAGTGCCCCCTGGGCTAGCGTGTGTGGTGGTGACAACAGCCGGGTGTAGTTAGAATGACGACGCAGGACCCCAACTTAAAAATTTAGCATCAACCGGTACAGTCGTAAATTATGAGACTGATCAAGTGTGGTATGTCTTCTATGTATACTACTCAGTTTAATACCGTATATGGCAGCTATCCGGAAAAATAGTTTGTAGAGAGAGAGAGAAAGATAGGACAAAGAAGTAAATTGTTTGGAGAGAGGGCCTGTAGGTGGGGTGGCAGGCTGGGGGGAAGGAGGTTTCGCTGGAAGAGCCAGAGGAGTGCCCCCTGGGCTAGTGTGTGTGGTGGTGATAACAGCCGGATGTAGTTAGAATGATGACGCAGGACCCCAACTTAAAAATTTAGCATCAACCGGTACAATTGTCAATTATGAGCTACATCAAGTGTGGCATGACTTTTAAATGGATATTGCATGTGGTCACGTACTCCCTGGAACCCCATAGTCACCCCTTCCCTGATGTGCTAGCCCAGAACATTCTCTGCCCTAATTCGGAAGAACTTTTGCTGTTTCCGTGTGCTGACAGTGGGGATTTACCAGTGTTGTCTGAGGAGGTGGTGGACAATGGCGAGACACAGGTGTCGGGGGGTGAGGTAGTTGTATGGGAAGCAAGTTACAGTGGGGACTCCTTGGGGGGGAATTTCTCAGGATGGGACAGATTCAACTTGGGTGGATCAGGCACAGGAACAGATTAATTTTTTGGGGGGTTTGTTTAACTTTTATTTAGCAAAAATAACCACAGAGATATTTATTCGTTATCTTCTCTGCGCAGTCTGGCTTAGGGGTTCGTCACTTTGATGGCGAGCTGTGCCGCTCTCTCCACAATGGTCTGTAGGTTCTTAGATGGAGACTTTGTCGGCGATTTCAGTACAGAAGGACTTGTTGCTCATCCACAGAACCTCGACCTCCTTGACATTGTGGACAAGGAATTTGCGGTTGGACCAGGAATTTGCGGAACCCTGTGGGCAGCATGTGTTTGGTCTTCTACTTGCTACCGTATCCAATGTTGGGCAATATAGATTCGCAAGTAATATTATTTTTCACACCTATCCCAAAAATAAAAATGTATGCAGTTTGCGCAAATAAAACTGGAAACTGGAATTGGAGAGAGGGCCTGTAGGTGGACCTCCGGAAAAAATGTTTGGAGAGAGGGCCTGTAGGTGGAACTCCGGAAAAATTGTTTGGAGAGAGGGCCTGTAGGGGGCCCTCCTGAAAAATTGTGCTAAGAGTGCCAGTTGGACCTCTAAAAAATGGCGTTTTTTGGGTCAGCGTTAGGCAAAGACGATATGGAGGAGGAGTAGGAGGAGGAGTAGAGAAGAGGAATCGGATACATAAGTTATTTAAATCTTTAGCTGCTTTCCCCCGGAGGAGATTTTAATTCCGGTGAAATCCAGGCTTTGTTCATTTTAATAAGCGTCAGCCTGTCAGCGCTGTCAGTTGACAGGCGTGTACGCTTATCGGTGATGACGCCACCAGCTGCACTGAATACCCGCTCTGACAGCACGCTAGCGGCAGGGCAGGCCAGCACCTCCAAGGCGTACACCGCCAGTTCAGGCCACGTGTCCAGCTTTGAAACCCAGTAGTTGTATGGAGCAGAGTGATCGCTACGGACGTTGGTATGGTCAGCTAGGTACTCCCTCACCATCTTTCTGTACAGCTCCCCCCTACTCTGCCTAGACTGGGGACAGGTGACAGTGTCTTGCTGGGGTGACATAAAACTAGCAAAGGCCTTGGAGAGCGTTCCCCTGCCAGTGCTGGACAAGCTGCCTGCTCGCCTCCTCTCCCCCGCTACTTGGCCCACAGAACCATGCCCTCTGCCGCTAGCGGCGTCCGATGGGAAGAATTGCTTCAGCTTGTGCACCAGGGCCTGTTGATATCTATTCACTCTCATACTCCTTTCCTCTGCAGGGATGAGAGTGGAAAGGTTCTGCTTGTACCGTGGGTCCAGGAGAGTGAACACCCAGTAATCGGTGTTTGAAAAAATTCTTCTAACGCGAGGGTCACGGGATAGGCAGCCTAACATGAAGTCCTCCTCTTCAGCGCATACACGCTCAAGAGTTAAGGACTGAGCACTGGTACCCTCTACTGTCTCGCCGACATTCTTCTCCTCTTCCTCCTCATCCTCATCCCCCTCCTCCGATACGTGCTGAGAAACAGAACGGAAGGTGCTCTGGCTATCAAGCGACGTATCTTCCTCCACCGTCTCTTGTGACAAGCGCAAAGCATCCGACTTGATGCTGAGCAGTGAGTTTTTCAACAGGCAAAGCAGCGGGATGGTGAGGCTGATAATGGCGGCATCGCCGCTGACCATCTGTGTTGACTCCTCAAAGTTGCTCAACACCTGGCAGATATCAGACATCCACGTCCACTCCTCATTGTAAACTTGAGGAATCTGAGAGACCAGTTCTGGTGGAAGATGACATCTGGCAGTCTACAATCGCTCTGCGCTGCTGGTAAACTCTGGATAACATGTTTAATGTGGAATTCCATCTCGTGGGCACGTCGCACAACAGTCGGTGAGCGGGCAGTTGTAGGCGGCGCTGCGCTGCCCTGAGAGTGGCAGCATCTGTGCTCGACTTGCGGAAATGCGCACAGATGCGGCGCACCTTGGTGAGCAAATCAGACAGATTGGGGTATGTCTTGAGGAACCGCTGAACTATTAGATTGAACACGTGGGCCAGGTATGGCACATGTGTCAGTCTGCCGAGTTGCAGAGCCGCTACCAGGTTACGCCCGTTGTCACACACAACCATGCCTGGCTTGAGGTTCAGCGGTGCCAGCCACACATCGGTCTGCGCCGTGATGCTCTGTAACAGCTCTTGGGCGGTGTGCCTTTTGTCACCTAAGCTCAGCAGTTTGAGCACCGCCTGCTGGCGCTTAGCCATGGCACTGCTGCTGCGCCTAGAGCTACCGACTGAAGGCGCCGTCCCCACGGATGGTAATTCGATGGAGGAAGAGGGGTCGGAGGAGGAGGAGGAGGCATATTATGTCTGAGAGACCGTGACCGAGGTAGGCCCCGCAATCCTCGGTGTGGGCAGTACATGAGCGGCCCCAGGGTCATTCTCGGTCCCAGCCTCCACCAAGTTAACCCAATGTGCCGTCAGTGAGATAGTGTCCCTGCCCGGCAGCACTTGTCCACGTGTCCGTGGTTAGGTGGACCTTCTCAGAAACAGCGTTGGTCAGGGCACGGATGATGTTCTGTGACACATGCTGGTGTAGGGCTGGGACGGCACATCGGGAAAAAAAGTGGCAGCTGGGGACGGAATACCGAGGGGCAGCCACCGCCATGAGATTTCGAAAGGCCTCGGTCTCTACCAGCCTATAAGGCAGCATCTCCAGGCTCAGCAATTTGGAGATGTGGACATTGAGGGCTTGGGCATGTGGGTGGTTGGAACTGTATTTCCTCTTGCGCTCTACGTCTGCTGTAAAGACAGCTGAACGCTGCGCTGGGACACGTTGGTGGACACTATGGAGGATCGTGGAGGCGAAGGTGTGGTTTTCCGGTGGGAGGCGCTCATGCCGGGGTCCTGGGCAGGGGGTTGACTAGCAGAGGCAGCGAGTGACGCAGGGGGTTGACTAGCAGAGGCAGCGAGTGACACAGGGGAAGGAGCAGTGGTGTGACCCGCAGGAGGTGGTGAATGGCCTTGGTTCCATTGAGTGGGGTGTTTAGCACTCATATGCCTGCACATGCTGGTGGTGGTTAGGCTAGTAGTGGTGGCACCCCTGCTGATCCTGGTGTGGCACAGGTTGCACACCACAGTCCGTCGGTCATCCTCACTTTCTTTAAAGAACCTCCAGACTTGCGAACATCTAGGCCTCGCCACGGGAGCTTCACTACTTGAAACAGTTGCTGCTGATGCACCAGCTCTGGCCCTGCTTCTCCCTCTGGCCACACCACTGCCTCTTACAACCTGTTCTGGTGCAGCACTCGCCTCCGCCTCAGAAGCACTGTCTTCACTCGGCATATCAACCCAGCTTGGGTCAGTCACCTCGTCATCCTCCGATTCCTCAGTCTGCTCCCTCCTCGGAATTCCTCCCCTAACAACAACTTCACCACTGTCTGACAACCGTGTCTCCTCATCGTCCGACACCTCTTTACAAACTTCTTCCACTAACTCAACATTGTCATCATCATCACTTACAGACTGCGACAGTTGGAAAACTTGGGCATCGGGAACGAGGTCAGCAGCAACCTGAGAAGTGGTTTGTGACTCTGGGAAGGGTCCAGAAAACAGTTCCTGAGAGTATGCCGGATCGCATTCCAAATTTTCCTGGGAGGGGGCAGACTGGGGGGAAGGAGGTTGAGGTGGAGGAGCCATAGGAGTGCTCCCTTGGGTAACGTGGGTGGACTGCGTGGAAGACTGACTGGTGGACAAATTACTTGAAGCATTGTCCGCAATCCACGAGATCAGCTGTTCGCACTGTTGTGGTTTCAACAGTCCTCTACCACGTGTCTCTGTAAGTTGAGACATGAAGCTAGGGAGTGTAGCTCTGCGGAATTCCCCTGCTCCCTCATCAGCGGGTACTGTCTCAACCTGCCCAGGACCACGGCCTCTGCCCCTGCAGTAATTGAATGCCCACACCCACGCCCTCGACCCTTAGCCCTGGGGTTCAACATTTTTTGTATATAGGTGTATGATAAAAAAATAAAAAATAAAAATTACACGGGCCTGGTGTACTGAAACCCACAAACTTGTTAAGTCCGGTAGAATTAAGTGACGTACAGAAAGTGTCACCTGGACAGATTATACGGATTGGAGCGAGTGTGCTGAACTGTGACACACAGAAAGGTTACACGCAGATGAGTAAAATGAATTTGTATCACTGAGCTAAAACAACTGAAAAAATAATTTTTTTTTTTATATATATATTTTTTTTTTTTAATTTTGTTTTTTTGGGAACGTGACGTGCAGGAACTATGGTAGAACTGACGGACACCCTGTTAACGGTGGCTATTTAGTTTGCGACTCAAACAAATGTCGCACAGAGAGTTTTCTGGATCAAGCTGTAGACGATATTGGTAGCAAATGACTTGGTTGTATTCTGTGACGTACAGAAAGTGTCACCTGGACAGATTATACGGATTGGAGTGAGTGTGCTGAACTGTGACACACAGAATGGTTCCACACTGCTGTGTGCAATGGATTTGTATCACTGAGATAGAACAATAAAAAAATAAACAGGGTTAGATATGGCGATAGCTGCACTACTAGTGCCAGCCAGCCAAGCCAGGAGACAAAAAAAAAAATTTCTTCTAGCCCTTAGAAGGGCTGTTGGGTTCTTTGTGGGTGATTCCTGCCTAACAGAGAACTAAATGAAGGCCCTAACACTGTCCCTGAAAGGCAGCAGCTCTATCCCTAACGACATCCAGACGGCATCTGAGCCGAGCGCCGCGGCCAGTCACTAGTATATTCCAGGGTCACCTGATCAGGCCAGCCAACCCCTGCTGTCGACATGTAAGGGCCCCACGTGATGCTGGGTGTACCGTAGAGTCTCCTGGCTTGTGATTGGCTGTGTTTATAGGCGCCAAAAAAGCACGATGCGGAAGTTGCCATTTCCTCGAGTATGGCGAGATACTCGTCCGAGCAGCGAGCACTTACGAGTACCCTAATACTCGAACGAGCACCAAGCTCGGACGAGTATGCTCGCTCATCTCTATTTATATTCCTTTTTTTTTCTTTTTTTTTTTTTTTTGCATATGAGGTTTGATTGCTGATAAAGTGGTTATATAACTTTAAAAGCACAAACATTAATATTCCACTAGCACATTGTTACTAAAGAAAGGGATTTGGTATTATATTCAAGTATTATAGAAAATCTGTTCCTAATTAGGGTAAATTCTGTAATTAATTTAATCTGGAATAAGCAGGAACTTTAGGATTCTGCATTTGAAATCTTCTAGAATATGGTATAGAAAAAGTACTTGTAAGTGTAAAAAGCTCCTGACGACAGACAATTAATTCTATCATAAAAGCTGTCATTATTTTTTTAAATTAGATATCAATGAATTACTAGCAAAAGGACTGCAGTACATATAAAATGAGCAAGATAAAGCACATCTGTCACTATTTCTGAGATGCACTATTTGCTAAATGATATTTTGGGGCACATTTATTAAGACCGGCATTTTACACACCAGTCTTAATAAAGCCCTATAGCTGGTGGCGGATCCACTTAAGTTATGAAGAAGCGCAGGCCTCTCCATAACTTCGGCACATCCAGTGCCAGTTCTAAATGTAAGACGCTAAATGTAAATGCTTCCTCGCTGTCTTACATTTAGACTATTTTCTATGCTTAAAAACCTTCCCCGCCCACAGACCTGGCTTTAGCGGTGAGAAGTAGCAGATAGTTGTTGTGCCGCCATCTGCGCCTGAAATATTTATTTATAGCACCAGTTATATTCTTTCGAGAAATTTTGTTTTCCAGCAGATGACATGTTGCATCCATTTTTTGTGACCCATTTTGTGGGTAAACATGTTCTATCTTTTGCGGAACAGACATACAGATGCGGAAACCACATGGATGTCTTTTGTGTGCTTTCCGCATCCATATGTCCATTCCACCAAAGATATAGGGTCCTATTCTTAGCCACAAATTCAAACTCCAGACTCATTGAAGTCAATGAGTCTGCAAAAAAAAAAAAAACTGATGCAACGCTGATGGAATTTCATGGATCGCACCCTGAGAGGTTTTCCTTTTGCTTTATAAGTTTACAACATTACGACCATGTTGGAGTGTGTCCATACTTCTCCATACTAAAGCTTCTAGGGTGAATACCTCCCTACTACAGCATCCAAACAAGCATGTCATGAGTCTTCTTACTGTGTTATAGAGAGGCATATGAAGCTCTGGCATGACCTTAAAGAAGTAGATGGGTGCCATTTTGTAGCTCCATGCAACTTTGAATATGTGTTGAGCCATCATATTGTCTAACGCTTATAAGAACACTAAACACGAAAAATGTACATATATGAAACCTATTGTTTAATTCAGGAGGATTGCATGTAAAATATATATCATAAGAATATTCTGCACTTACTGTACTTAATGAATATTGATGGTTTAATTACATATGCAAAATACTGTTAAACATTCTAATATTCATTTACTTGTGTAGCGCTGCCATGTTGAGAATTTCTTTACAGCCAGTGGCTAAAAAAAGGGAGAGATAGCAGTCACCAGTAAACTGGCTGCCCTTTGTTCTGAGTTAAGTTGTAGAATAGAGAGATTATTGTACAGAGCTGTCTCTGCTATCAGGGGCATAGTTATAGTGGAAGCAGGGAAAGCAGCTCCTACAGGGACCCAAACTCAGGGAGGATGAATAAAAGATTTTATAGTCAAAGCCCCCGCAACATTATTACATAATGACATTACAGTGCCTTGTGAAAGTATTCGGCCCCCTGGAACTTTTCAACCTTTTGCCACATTTCAGGCTTCAAACAAAAAGATATAACATTTTAAATTTTTGGTGAAGAATCAACAACAAGTGGGTCACAATTGTAAAGTGGAACGAAATTTATTGGATCATTTAAACTTTTTTTGTAATAATAAAACTGAAACGTTGGGAGTGCAAAATTATTCGGCCCTTTTACTTTCATTTCAGAAAACTCACTCCAGAAGTTCATTGAGGATCTCTGAATGATCCAATGTTGTCCTAAATGACTGATGAAGATAAATAGAATCCACCTTTGTGTAATGAAGTCTCCGTATAAATGCACCTACTCTGTGATAGTCTCAGGGTTCTGTTTAAAGCACAGAGAGCATCATGAAGACCAAGGAACACATCAGGCAGGTCCGTGATACTGTTGTGGAGAAGTTTAAAGCCGGACTTGGATACCAAAAGATTTGCCAAGCTTTAAACATCCCAAGGAGCACTGTGCAAGCGATCATATTGAAATGGAAGGAGTATCAGACCACTGCAAATTTACCAAGACCCGGCCATCCCTCTAAACTTTCATCTCAAACAAGGAGAAGACTGATCAGAGATGCAGCCAAGAGGCTCATGATCACTCTGGATAAACTGCAGAGATCTACAGCTGAGGTGGGAGAGTCTGTCCATAGGACAACAATCAGTCAAACACTTTACAAATCTGACCTTTATGGAAGAGTCGCAAGAAGAAAGACATTTCTCAAAGAGATCCATAAAAAGTCTCGTTTACAGTTTGCCACAAGCCACCTGGGAGACACACCAAACATGTGGAAGAAGGTGCTCTGGTCAGATGAAACCAAAATCCAACTTTTTGGAAACAATGCAAAATGATATGTTTGGCGTAAAAGCAACACCGCTCATCACCCTGAACACACCATCCCCACTGTCAAACATGGTGGTGACAGCATCACGGTTTGGGCCTGCTTTTCATCAGCAGGGACAGGGAAGATGGTTAAAATTGATGGGAAGATGGATGGAGCCAAATACAGGACCATTCTGGATGAAAACCTGTTGGAGTCTACAAAAGACCTAAGACTATGACGAAGATTTATCTTCCAACAAGACAATGATCCCAAACATAAAGGAAAATCTACAGTGGAATGGTTCAAAAATAAACGTATCCAGGTCTTAGAATGGCCAAGTCAAAGTCCAGACCTGAATCCAATTGAGAATATGTGGAAAGAGCTGAAAACTGCTGTTCACAAACGCTCTCCATCCAACCTCAAAGAGTTCAAGCTGTTTTGCAAGGAAGAATGGGCAAGAATTTCAGTCTCTAGATGTGCAAAACTGATAGAGACATACGCCAAGCGACTTGCAGCTGTAATCGCAGCAAAAGGTGGAGCAACAAAGTATTAATGCAAGGGGGGCCGAATAATTTTGCACGCCCCACTTTTCAGTTTTATTATTACAAAAAAGTTTAAGTGATCCAAAAAATGTTGTTCCACTTCACAATTGTGACCCACTTGTTGTTGATTCTTCACCAAAAATTTAAAATGTTATATCTTTTTGTTTAAAGCCTGAAATGTGGCAAAGGTTGAAAAGTTCCAGGGGGCCGAATACTTATACGTATAATTATTAGTATATACGTGTAGGAAACAGACAGAACGGCTGTTGGGCCTGGTCTGCAGAAGCGAGAGTTTCAGGTGAAGAAGAGGTTCAAGAAGAAGTTGCTGGGGGGGGGGGCATTCAAAAATTTGCTGTTGGGCCTGGTCATTTCTAGTTACGCCACTGTCTGTTACGTACCTAGTACTGGTGGACATCTTATAGATGAAGATAGAGGAGACATCTATGAGAGCTGTTGGTTCCAGAGGGTCGCTCTCTATGGCTATGGCAGTTTTCAGAACCCAGGAGAGGAGATGGGACGATTAAGACAGGAGGGAGAGGAGCTGTGCATAGTTGATGAGAAAAAAACAACTGAGTTGTTATGCTAGTTTATCACAAATGTGTCAAAGAAATCTGGCAGGCTGTTTAGCAGAGAACAGCCTGCTGAAGTTCCCCAGATACGACATAGCCGGTTAGTGTCTGTTGGACCCCATTGACTATAATGGGATACGGCAGGGATACGACCATACCCCCCCCCCCACACACACACACACACACACACACACACATATATATGATTTGGATGGACAAAAAAGTTGCGTGTCCGGCCAAATCCTGGCTGATATTCCAGCAAGCAGCCGGTTCCCCGCCACCTCCCATTATAGTCAATGGGGTCGGGCAGGCATGTAGCACTATTCTACTCTGCTGGATCCAGAGAACTTCTGCAGGCTATTCTGTGACAAACAGCCTGCCAGATTTCGTTGATGCGTGAGAAACTAGCCTATCCACAATTTCTTTGATTCATGTGTGAAACTAGACTTAGTCTTGTGTCTAGAGTCAGAGTATAGCTGAAGAGCAGAATGGGAGGAGAGAAAGGGCTCTAGAGCTGGCATTGAGTACTAAAATTAGCTGCTTTAGAAATGATTAATGAGCTAAAAAAGAAAGACCAGTGACTAGGAGCTGAAGAAAAGTCCTACAAGGGAATTGGACATAATCAGAAATGTATTACCTCTACAGTAAGGTTGATGCAAATACAGTATATAGAAATTGCCATAGATTTGTTGTTCATAATCAAATCTGATTTTGGATAAATTGCTCTGCTAAAAATTTCCAGTTAGAATCCAGTTATTTTAATCTAAATGGTTGGTCCAACACAAAGAAAAGGACATTTTGGTAAAGGATGCACTTTAAAATTTATCTTAGCCCCATGGATGTTGTATCCTTAAGTCACAGTTTAAGTCATCCACTTTTACTGTAAAACAATTTTTAAAACATTGTAGGAAATCATATGTTAAATGCAACGTCTTCAATCAAATCTTAGTTTGACAAGAGGATCTTCTCACAGAGAAGATTGAAACATCATATGTCAAGATGATGAAAACTATATAGCTATCAAAGTGATACAACTTGTCAAACAATCTTCTTAACTGACATTTCTTGAGTGTTAATACTGTGTACGTTAGATGTCTTCCTGACAGCAAATTGCAGGGTTCAGATATGAAGAGTGTTAAGACTTCAGACATCTTTGAACAGTTCTAAACAAAGTTCTTCAGTACTCATGAGGTTAACGACAGACTTCTTATTACTCTGGCTTCTTGTCTTTAGAGAAACCCTAGGCAGTTCTCTGCTCCGTCGTGTCAGGTAATCCTTAAAGGCTCAGATTCTTGGAAGAGATTTACAAAGAGGTAAACTATAACTATAATATTGTTTAGCTGTTAATTGACATGGGTGAAGGAAAAAAAATATTTCTACTTATAAATAAACTAGGGATTCCCTGAATTTTTAAGTGATGTTGTATCATCAAGATCGGCCATCACTAGCTGATCATCGAGGGTCAGAAACCCTCCATCCCCAGTGATCAGTCTGTGTAGCTCCATCGACAGAAGTCAGCACCAGCTGTAACTCCATCGACATTATACCAGTGTAGCAGTGGGAGCTGACTACTACAGCGCTGTTCTCATTAACGAACCCTTTCCTTAAAGGACAACTCCTTTACAGAAAGACCCATGCATTTCATTGCATGCAACTGGGATGGCTCTGCTCATAAGAGAAAAAATAGCAGACTGTACAAACCTGTAAAGGGTGCAACTTTCTGAAGGGTTGATAGACTATATCCACTAACTAGACCACAGTTAGAAAAAATGAAAATGTAACAGTGAGTAACATGCATGGGGAAAGATGGCATACAGTTTGTGAATGATATTTGTGAGTTCTCAAGATGGTGATACAGTTGAATAACGTGGCGAGGGCGACAGTATTTTGTACTGAACTGTGGTATTTCATTCTGCTACACAGAACAGTAGTTTCTGCTACACTGTGGTATATGGTTCTGCTGGTGCATTATTTTGTGCTACACTACGTTATTGCTGGCCCTGCCTACTTATGATGGTCCTATCTACTTGTGTTTCATTAATTGTCAATTGTTCCATCAATTTGGACCTTTCTATGACATAGGGCCACTTTTATTTATTTTTTTTTTCACAGGGCCACTTTAAGTTCCCAATCCATCCCTGTGCTTAGTACAAAATAAATAAAAAACCTAGGCCCAGTTCCATAAGTGGACATTTCATATAGTCAACAAAATATAGAGAGTATGTGCAAATAAGTTTAAGAAGGCAAAGCTAGCAATATTTTGTGTTGTGGTCTTTTTCAATTGCTATGTTATTGGTTTTCTTAAGGTCCTTTTACATGGATTGAACTTCTGGCCAGTTATTGGGGCTAAGCATATGTGGAAACATTAATTTCCAATAATTGGCCGATGTAAAGATTCTAGTAATCACCTGATCGCTCATTGGGTGATCATGTCTTTCAGTTGGCTCCGAAAATTACGGGGGCTATGTATCATTCTTCTCTTTCTGGAATAAAAAATTCACAGACCACTTGTTTGTGATTTTTTTAATGGTAGTGATACTTCTACACTACCGTTGCCATGTTTCAAAAATAAGTATGGGGAGGGCAGGAGGAGGCTAAGGCCAACAGGCCTGGCACACATCTTCATTTATGTCAGGTTTCTGGCATAAATTAAATCAGAAATCTACGGATGGACTGCTGGAGAATGCGCCTAATATATGATGAGGCCTCTGCCTCGACATAAATTAGATGCATCCTCTGGAACTGCAGGGGATATCATAGACTACTATAAAATGCCAGTCTATGATAAATTACCCCCCCCCCCCCCTTTGTTTCTGGTCAGCAGATCATCCTTTATAAACAGGAATCAGCTCACCGGAAAGAAGTGGTTATTTATGCAGATAAACCATTGTGGTAGCGATCACTTATCCTCATAAAGCACTGATGACTGCAGCATCATCTTATCAGACAATTAGGCAGTTATCGGGAATCTTTGGTTTGTTCCTGATAATTGGCTGTAGCATTGGCCTGTGTAAAAGTACCATTAAAGGGGTTGTCTCACTTCAATAAGTGGCATCTATCATGTAGAGAAAGTTAATACAAGCCACTTACTAATATATTGTGATTGTCCATTTTGCTTCCTTTGCTGGCTGGATTCATTTATACACTGCTCATTTCCATGGTTACAGACCACCCTGCAATCCATCAGTGGTGGTCGTGCTTGCACAATATAGGAAAAAGCACTAGCCTATGTGCACTCCCATGGTCCCGGCCACCAAAGAGGCTGGAGCTTTTTACTATAGTGTGTAAGCACAACCACCACTGATAGATTGCAGGGTGGTCGTAACCATGGAAACGAGCAGTGTATAATGTGATTGAAAAATGAATCCAGCCAGCGAAGGAAGAAATATGGATAATATAACAATACATTAGTAACTGACTTGTATTAACTTTCTGTACATGATAAATACAACTTACTGAAGTGAGACAACGACTTTAAATCTTTTTTTTTTTACCAGTGATTTTCATTTGGTTTGACTTGGGTGCAACATTTGGTAAAAGGTTAGACATAAAAAATGCCTTGTTCCACATAATATATATTTACAAAATAATACTGCCATATAGACTGAAATGTACAGTTGAACAGTCAATACTTGGCAGCAGGGGCGTAGCTAAAGGCTCATGGGCCCTGGTGCAAGAGTTCAGCTTGGGCCCCCCCCAGCGCTGGTGCACCTAGCTTTTCTGCCGGCCAAGTCAAAAACTGAACCCCCCCCCCATGCCAAATTCTCACCCTAACCTTTTCCCTCCTAACATTACATATATCACTACAGAACATACAGGGTAAGGCTACATTCACACGACAGTTGTTTTTGCGGCCTCCGATCTGCATATTTTGCGGCTCAGATGCGGACCCATTCACTTAAATGAACACTGTGTGCTGTCCGCATCTGTATGTCCATTCCTATTTTTGTCCATTTTGCGGACAAGGATAGGCATCGTTACAGTGGATCTGCAAAAAAAAACGGATGCCATACAGAACATCATCCTTTTTTTGCGGATCCGCTATTTGCAGACTGCAAAACACAATGTTCGTGTGAATGTAGCCTAATACAGCACCCAATACCTCTTACATCCAGTGACTTCTCCTCGGATGTAGATCTTCTCTTTCCTCATCTTCTCCTTTCAGACCAGACGCCATTTTTCAGCCATTTCTCATCTCTGCAGTTAGACAGAAAAAAATCTTAGTTTACTACTTTTCCATCATCCTCCTGTCTTCTGGACAAATCATCATACCACCCCCAGTACTGTGCCACTAGTACCACACAGATAGTGCCCTTCAATAATTATTGGCACACAGTGTCCTAAAATAACTGCGCCCAGCAAATAGTGCCCCGTAATAGTGTAAACATAACTTTCCCCCTGAAATAACTGCGCCCCCAGTGCCCCCATGTGCAAGTAAAAATGCCCCCACTGCTCCCGTGCCATTAAGAAATGCCCCCAGTGCCAGTAAAAATGCCCCCAGTGCCCCCATGTGCCAGTAAAAAATGCCCCCAGTGCCCTCAGTGCCAGTAAAAATGGCCCCAGTGCCAGTAATAATGCCCCCAGTGCCCCCAAAAGTGCCCCCATGTGCCAGTAAAATTGCCCCAGTGCCCCTATTTGCCGGTACAAATGCCCCCAGTGCCCCCCATGTGCCAATAAAAATGCCCCCATGTGCCCCCAATAGAGCTCCCTCTGGTCCAAGACTACAACAATAAAAAAAAAATAAACACTTATATTTACCTCCATGGAGCTGGCAGCGATGCGATGCAGGCCTCTTCCGGCCTGTGTCCCGCGCTGTACAGCTCTGGCAGCGCAATGACGTCATTGCACCGCCTGAGCCGTCCTCTGATAGGCTGCAGGCCTAGTGCCTGCAGCCTATCGGAGGAACGGGCAGGGGAGACGCCTCTCCCTCCCCTGCCCCGCATTACAGGCATCTGTATCGCCGTCCTGAGGACGGCGATTCAGATGACTATGGAGATGAGCGCTTCCACAATGGAAGCGCTCATCTCCCTCTGCCCCGCCGCCGCCCGCAACTATGTGCAGGGCCGCGCCGCACCTGCCTAATTGGCGGTGCGGCCCTGCAAGTGGCAAGGGGGGCCCTCGGGGCCCGGTCGCAACTGCGACCCCTATAGCTACGCCACTGCTTGGCAGATGGCCTGCTTTGCCAAAATTAAAATAACTACAAAATGACAATTGGTATCCAGATCATCCAATTAGATTATAAGAATGCCTGGGGGTGACCTTGGACCAAATCAAGTACAACAGCCCCTTGTACATACTTGCACATCCTATATCCTAGTACCCAGGAGTGTAGCTAAAGGCTCATGGACCCTGGTACAAGAGTTCAGCTTGGGCCCCCTCTTCCCTCTTTTCCACTGCTTTGTGGAAGGGGCAGGAGAGCACCTAGTCTTTCTGCTGGCTGAGGCAAAAGTTCTAATGGCACACCCCCATGCCAAATTCTCAATCTTACCCCTTCTATCCAGGCCTACTGTTAAAGGCATATTTGGAAAACACTACTTACAGTACAGGGTAATACACCACATAATAAATCACAGAAAAGGAATATTAGTGCACAAAAATAGATGCAAACAATATATACTGTATAAACTAAGACCTCATTCTGATATGATAAAATCTGAGACTCTTAGCCAATATATTTTGATCAAAACAAATCTGTGCCCACCTACCAAGCGTCACGGTGGTCTCAGGTCAGGCAGGTCCTACGCTAAACCTAACCATGCCAGTGGGCATCTATATCTAGGAGCATGGACGCCGCACATATAGGCGTGTTGCTCCTAGTAACCTCTACGTGCATACAGCAACCAATGAGAGGAGGAGCAAACACACCTATATGTACCACGCAATCAAGACGCTCAATTTGATAGGAGGAGCAAAAGTGCACAAGAATGCTACTCAAGATAAGCTAAGAGCGCATTCACACCTGAAGGTGCCACTCCCTCAGGTACATATTATAAACCAAGCAAAACTCACAGAAACAAAAGGATAAAAAACATCCTGCATGATGTGATAATAATGATTGCGGATGTCAGTGGCTATATATATCAAAATAAATCACAGAAAAGGAATATTAGTGCACAAAAATAGATGCACCACATACTTCTTACTTCCAGTGATGTCTCATCTGATGAAGACATTCTCTATCCTCATCTTCTCATCTTCTCTATTCGGACTAGACCACCCTGATGATTTCTTTCAGCCATCACTTGTCTCTGCAGAGTTTGACAAACAGACATCTTGGTTTCCAACGTATCAATTATCCTCCCACCTTTTCAACACATCATCTTGCCACCCCCAATACTGAGTTCATTGTGCTCCCCAATACTATACTGCAGAAATAGTCCCCCTAAAACACTAGCACCATTCAGATAGTGCCCCCTACAATAATTATTAGCACACAGTGCCCTAAAAAATAAATGTCCCCCACAATAATTTTGCTAAGCTTAAAATGTGTACCAGTACAAAAAATGCCCCTTCTATGTTTTAGTACAAAAATTGCTCCCTTTTAGTGCCCTCATAGCACCCCCATGATGTGTGCTAGTACAATAGCATGCTCCCTTATGTGTGCCAGTACAAAATGCACCTATTTAGTACCCACAGTAATGCTCCTCCCCTCCAACAGTTCCTTAACATCATGGTGCCAAATAGAAACTAATAAACGCAAATACTTACCTCCATTTGGCTGTCAGCGGTGAGGTGCCAGCCCCTTCTGGCCTGTTTTTTGAGCTGTACCCTGCCCAGCTTATGATTACATCATCATGCCACCTGTGCCAGACTCTGATAGACTACAGGCACTAGGCCTGAAGCTTGTCAGAGGGAAAAGTGGGGCAGGGGGCATCGCTCTTGAGGGTGGCAATACATAATTTGTGGTGTGCCACTGGCAAAGAAGGCCCTATGGGCTCCCCTGGCTTAGGGCCTCTGTCTCAATTCAGACCGCTGAGACCCCTATAGCTATTCACCTCCTAGTACTGCAAAAAATTAAGTTTTGTATAATAATATTTTTATAAAATTTCTCATTTTTATGCTGCAAAAGCTAAACAGGAACATTAACTTTTATACGTATCTATGTAGTAGTAGACAGTATATAATTTTATAAACATGTAGTTAATATTATAATACATGGGTATTCGATCTGTCATTAAAGAGAAATATATTTGGGCCTATTGCATGGTTGTTCTGAAATAGGAAAGTTTACACTGAACTTTTCACAAGCAGCAGTCAATGTCAGCTCCTTTATAACACCTTGTGGGGTAATAAGATTAATAATGAACATGACCTCCCCTTCCTGGCTCTTTCTGAATTAAAAAAAAAAAAATCTATGTTTAAAGGGAATGTGTCATCAGAAATTACCTATTATTTAAATCACGTCTTTATGTTTAAAATGTTTTTAAAGTATTTTGGTGCTGTTATTTTTATTTTCCATGTCAATATCTATATTTAAATAACAACCATAAAATCCTGCAGTTTTCCCACTCGCCATTAATCCTAATAGGCATATGGATAGGTCATCAATATCAGATGAGCGAGGGTCTGCCACCCGCAACCCTTGCCAATCAGCTGTCTAAGGAGACGGACAGGAAGAGAAATGGGAGAAGGCACGTGCACACCGTGTGCGCCGTCTCTTCATGCAGCTGATCGGCAAGGGTACCGGGTGTCGAACCCCCGCCAATCTGATATTGATGACCTATCCTGGGGATAGGTCATCAATAGTAAAAGCCCAGACAACCCCTTTAATGTTCTCTAAATGCTGTTAAGAACAGTTCAGGCAAGATGTCAGTCCCCATTATCATGTTCAGAAAATATAATAAAACAATTCCAATCAGAAAATTACAAAACAAATTAAAACTAATTACAAAAAAGGGATGTGTGTCGCTAACTGGTTTTAATTGGCAGATAAAATTTTCAGTGACATTTGCTTTAATTTGGAGGAGGGTTTTTATGTTAATGAAGTGTGTATATTTTTTAAAACAAAATGGCGTCATTGCATGCAATATAATAATAATAATAATTAATAATATTATTATTATTTATATAGCGCCAACATATTCCACAGTGCTTTACAATTCAGGGGTTCATGTACAGACAATCATAAATAACATAGCAATAAACAAGTCAATAATTACAACAAGAGGAATGAGGGCCCTGCTCGAAAGAGCTTATAATCTATGAGGAGATAGGGGTGACACAAAAGGTATAAGTGCTTGTTTTGTACGATAGTCCAGCCATCTTGGGAAAATAAGGAAGCAGATATGAGCCAGTCATCAGCTAATATATGAAGTGCTTCTGGGTGCGGTGGAGAGTTTGGTGGAGGATCAGATTCAGGAAATGATCGATGGTCTATATATGGAGCGGAGTTAGATGTGATAGGCCAACCTAAAAATGTGTTTTGAAGGAGCACCTAAAACTATGTATATTGTGATTTAACCTAATTTCTTTGGGTTGAGCATTCCAGAGAACTGGTGCAGCTCGGGAAAAGTCTTGTAGACAGGAGTGAGAGGCTCGGATTATGTAGAAATCAGTCATAAGTCATTGGCTGAACGGAGAGCATGGGTAGGGTGGTAGACAGAGATAAGGGAAGAGATGTAGGTGGGTGCAGCACTGTGGAGAGCTTTGTGGGTGAGGACAAGCAGTTTAGATTAGCAGTTGGATTCTATACTGTATGGGCAACCAGTGCAATGACTGGCACAGAGCAGAAGCACCGCAGTAGCGGTTGGACAGATAGGTGACTCTGACTGATGCGTTGAGAATTGATTGGAGAGGCGAGAGTCTGGTGAGGGGGTGGCCAATTAATAGTGTGTTACAATAATCAAGGTGGGAATGGATCAGGGTGACGATGAGTTTTTTCCATAGTGAGAAAGTCGCAGATTCTAGAGATGTTTTTGAGGTGCAGGCGGCATGAGCGGGCGGAAGATTAAATATAGGGGGTGAAGGAAAATCCGTGTCAAATGTCACACCGAGACAGCGGGCGTACTGCCTAGGAGTGATGATGGTGTTGCACACTGAGAGGGAGATAACAGGTTTTGGTAGGTTAGTAGATGGACAGAACACAAGAAGTTCAGTTTTCAAAAGATTCAGTTTCAGATAGAGAGAGGACATGATATTAGAGACGGCGGACAGTCACTGGTGTTCTGTAGTGCCACAGGGGTGATGTCGGGGGATGAAGTGTATAGTTGTGTGTCATCAGCATAGAGATGGTACTGGAAACCAAATCTGCTGATGGTCTGTCCAATTGGGGCTGTGTAGAGAGAGAAGAGGAGAGAGCCTAGGACTGAACCCTGAGAAACCCCAACAGCAAGAGGGAGAGGAGAAGATACACTGAAAGAATGGTAAGAGAGATAGGAAGAAAACCAGGAGAGGGCAGTGTCCTTTAGGCCAATAGACTGGAGCAGGGTGAGTTGGAGATGGTGGTCTACATTGTCAAAAGCTGCAGAGAGGTCAAGGAGAATGAGCAGAGAGTAGTCACCATTGACTTTTGCTGTCAGGACGTCCTTTGTCACTTTGGTGAGGGCAGTTTCTGTCATATGTAGGTTGCGGAAACCAGATTGGAATGGATTAAGGAGAGAGTGAGCAGAGAGATGGTGCACAAGGCGAGAGTAGACCAAACGCTCCAGGAGCTTAGAGATGAAGGGAAGATTGGCGACTGGTCTGTAGTTAGCTGTACTGGATCGGTCAAGAGATGTTTTTTTTTTTTAAATAATGGAGTAACAATGGAGTGTTTGAAAGAGGAGGGGAAGATACCAGAAGAGAGGAGGAGGTTGAAGATTTTTGTTAGGTGAGTGGTGACAGCCGGAGAGAGAGACTGGAGTAGGTGTGAGGGAATGGAGTCAGAAGTACATGTGGTAGGACGAGAAGAAGAGAGGATCCTGGAGACTTCTTCTTCCGTGACTGGGTCAAATGTGGACAGTGAGCTGGAGGAGATGCAGGGGGGAAAAGGATCAATAACACTTGGGGGCTGGGAGCTGATTTCATGCCGGATGTTGACGATGGTGAAATATGTCTGTTTGGCGAGTTGGAGGGCAGAGTTATAGGTTCTTAGCATGAAGTTGTAGTGGAGGAAGTTCTCTGGTGTAAGAGTTTTTCTCCTTCAGAACTCCTGGAGCAACGCTGGAGGAATTGGGTTTGCAGTGTAAGCCAAGGCTGCTTTGGTCTGTGTTTGGAGGTTCTGAGAGTAGGGGGAGCTACTTTGTCCAGGGTGCTTCTGAGGGTGTCATAATAGTGATTTATGGCCAGATCAGGGCAGAAGAGGGAAGAGATTGGGGACAATGATGAGTGTAGAGTGTCAGTAAGTATATGGGGGTCAATAGCCTGTAGATTTCAGTATGTGTAATAATTAGGAGTGTGCTGGGATGGGTGTGGATTTGTGAGAGTGAAAGAAAGGATGTTGTGGTCAGAGAGCGGGAGAGGTGAGTTATTATAGTTGTAGATTGAGCAAAGCCGGAAGAAAACCAAGTCAAGTGTGTTACCGTCTTTGTGTGTCTGAGAGTTAGAAAGTTGTGAGAGGCCGAGAAAGGAGGTTAGAGAGAGAAGCTGGGATGCAGACGGGGAGCTGTTTATGGAGATATTGAAGTCTCCCAAGATAAGGGTTAGTAATTCAGAGGACAGAAAGTGTGGCAACCAGGCAGCAAAGTGGTCCAGGAGCTGAGTGGGTGAGCCAGGGGGACGGTATACAACCGCTAATCTGAGGGGGAGGGGATGGAAGAGCCTGAGGGTGTGGACCTCAAAAGAAAGGAATGACAGTGAAGAACCCGGGGAATGACCTGGAAAGTGCATTGTGGGGATAGGAGAATGCCTACTCTGCCACCATGTCTGTTGTCAGGTCTGAGGGTATGGGAGAAGTGTAGGCCGCCGTAGGAAAGAGCAGCAGGGGAAGCAGTGTCAGATTCCTGAACCCAGGTTTCAATGAGGGCCAGCAGGTTAAGAGTGTAAGTAAGAAATAGGTTGTGAATGTAGGGGAGCTTGTTACAGACAGAAAGTGGATTCCAGAGTGCACAGTTAAGAGGGAAGAGAAGGTGGACAATGAATGTTGCCATGCTGTTAGCCATGTGGTAACACAAAACCACAAGGTCACATGTTTCTTAGGCCAATCTCAGCCAGGTTATGGCCACCCCTTCAAACCTTGCCTTTAAAATCTATGGCAGGATCCATATGTGTTACATGTAGAATGCTTTGTAATGGATTTGGTGTGGATCTAGTCATGGATTTCACCTATTTTTTACATGTATTAAAACCTTATTCATTTGCATTGTATTTTACTGTTTTGTGAGATTTTCTTGTGAATTCTGTGAAATTTCACAACTATAGTACTGATTCCAATAATATGCGAATGTTTTTTTCCCAGGGACTCAAAGTGCAGGGATGACAGTGACTGCCATATAGGCGCTTAACCCCAACACACATTAGGGTCATTTTCATAGGAAGATAATTTGCCTCTTTGTATATTTTTGGACTGTGGGAGAAAACCGGTGTACCCAGGAAAAACCCATTGAAACATGATGAGAACATACAAATGCCATGCAGTAAATATTGAAATTATTAAAAGGAGACTATTAGAAACTTTAAAATTGACAAATTTAAAGGGGTTATCCAAAACTAAAAAATGTACTACATATGCCCAGTTCCCTCACACTGAATATATTTACCTGGCTCCCTTCTCCCTGCGCTGCTCCTGGTCCCTGCACTGCCGCCGCTGCTTCTCCCCTTGCACGGATGAAAACATCCAGTGCAGGGGTGGAGAGCAGCCAATGGCAGGCGGTGACGGGGAAGAGCCTCCCTAGCTAGCGTCACCCGCGATGCTAGGAAGGCTTGTCCCCTCCCCCGCCTGCCATTGGCTGCTAATCCCCCCCCCCTTTCCCCTCCTCCAACACTGGATGCTTTCATCTGCACATGGGGAGAAGCAGTGGCACAGGGAGCAGGGAGCCAGGTAAGTAAGAGGGGCCCGGTCATTTGTGGTATATTTTTTTAGTCTCAGATAACCCCTTTAACTGTTCAGATTTTTTTAATGTAATAACAGTCAAACTCAGATTTTGTCAGAATGTTAATGTTCATAATACTTTATTAGCATAATTTTTTAATGATATGAATCCTTTATGTTCATATGAAATATAAGCATATGCTGTATATAAGAAAGGCAACTTAAAGGGCATCTGTCAGCAGATTTATACATATGAAACTGGCTTCTCTGTTACATGTGCGCTTGGCAGCTGAAGGCATTTGTGTTTGTTCCATATATGCCTGCATTGCTGAGAAAATTATGTTTTAGCACAGAGGTCCTCAACCACCAGGCTGTGGACCAGTATCGGTCTGTGGTTCATCTGGTACTAGTCCGCAGGAAGCACTGGAGTTGAACAGTGAGGACAGGAACTATTGGCTCCTGTGCCTCGCCGTTTAGCCCCATAGACTGAAGGCGGCTAGGTCTGAGGCCTATGAAACAGTGCTAAGGTGCAAAATCGTCATCAGTTATCACAGTGGGCATTATATCGAATGAGGCCTAAATGGGGATGATTACTAAGTAGGGACATAAAAGGAGATATTAATACTAACTAGGTGTGTTCAATTATGCAGAAACAACAGACGTCATCTTTCACATGGCCTAGTTGCAGTACAGTTTCATTCAAGTCAATGTGGCTGAGATGCAGTACCAAGCAATGCCACTATACAGTGTATGGTGCTGTCCTTGGAAAGCTCGTGGGAGCCTGCATCCCTCACCAGGGCTCCGGTCAGCGCAGCGGCTCCCTGAAACAGCTGATCAGCGGGGATGCCGTGACCTAGACCCCTGCTGGTGTGACAATGATGACCTATCCTGAGGATAAGTCATCATTATCTTTTCCTGGATAACCCCTTTAATGTTCTAGAGAATTTATGTGGTGTCAGGTTTATCTTTAGTAGTGGCTTTTCAGTTCTACTTGCTCTCTGCCTCCAACAATACTTGCAGTCATGAAAAATTGGTGATGGATATTTCAGCATTTTTTATGTAATTTATTTCCAGTTAGCACTTGTTAATAAATAGCATTTATATTGACTGTGTCACTTCTGTGCAGCACAGTGTGTAACCAGCAGTTAAACCTACTTTCACAACCCTTTATGCACAATACAAGATGCCAGAGGCATAGGGCAATAAATCAGTAATATACAAATTATAAAGAGTTCTTTTATTTATGAGAATTGCATTTTCTAAAATAGTTTAAGATATATTATTCACTGGAAAGATTGTACTGTAAATGGAATTTGAAAAAAATTATCTGCATATTTCAAAAATCAAGAATAATAGTCATCTTGAATGCTGCATGTGATTCAGTGGAGTGCATGGTGCATACATAAGAAGTGGCTCTACCAACAAAGGTAACATAGCATGCCCAGCTGGTGCTGTTCTATCCTCAGATAGGACGGTTGGTGTTTTTGGATCCCTCCTCTACTCCCTCCTATTCCTTGTAAAGGAGAAAAGCAGTTTGACTCATCACTTGTGTGCAATCATTGCTGTACCTATAGTAGGGGAGCTGAACAGAATTACATAGTCCATTAAAGGGAACCTGTCACCATAAAAATGCAAAATAATCTGCAGGCGGCATGTTATAGAGCAGGAGGAGCAGAGCAGACTGATGTATAGGTTTATGGGAAAAGATTCAGTAAAACTTGCATTTCATTCATCTAACTTCCTGCTCACTCTGGGTTTTGAAGTCAAGGAGACGGTCCAATCAGTGATTGACAGCCTTCCCTCTATGACTGTGTATAAAGAGCTAGCTGTCAATCACTGATAGGACCGCCTCCTTAACTTCAATATCCAGAATGAGCAGGAATTTAGATTAATGAAATAAAAGTTTTACTGAATATTTTCCCATAAACCTATATATTAATCTGCTCAGCTCCTCTTGCTCTATAACATGTTGCCCTTAGCTCAGACATCATTTTCAACGTGGTGGGTTCCCTTTAAAAGCAGTATGGGAGCAGTTTATCATGAGCCCCATAGCAGTTTTATTGGCAGCCTCATGTAAAGTATATGCCCCCATGAGCCATTGTTTGAGCACCAGACCATTGTTATAAATGTACAGTGTGATTAACGTTGCCAAAGCTAGTATTGCATGGTCATAAGGATGAGAAGGATGATGAGCAGGAACATAGGGGGAGATTTATCAAACTGGCGTTAAGTAAAAGTAGAACTGGCTTAGTTGCCCTTAGCAACCAATCAGATTCCACCTTTTATTTTCCAAATGAGCTTTCAAAAATGAAAGGTGGAATCTGATTGGTTGCCATGGGCAACTAAGCCAGTTCTACTTTACACCAGTTTGATAAATCTTCCCTATAGTTCTAAAATTTTTGTTGGGAGATGGAGTTAAGATAAAGGCCTTTTTGCTATTTAAAGGGGTTGTTCAGCTTTGGCGGCCTTTCTGGCTGCCCCCACACTGAGCTGAACCTGTGGAGGGAAGCATACTTACCTGCTGCTCGCCACTGGGTTCCGGCACCTTTGGTCCACAACTGTGGACTTGGTGCTCCGATCTCTGCTTGTAAACTTGGAGGGGGGTCAGGTGTGCAGCTGCAGCCAAACACTGACAGCAATGGTAATATATCTCCCAAGTGGCATATCACTGGGTTATGTGTCACTTGGTGGACACGTCACCATTATGGTTTGCTTGAGGGTTTGTTTCCACAAGGTATGGATGAAATTTTTTTAGATGTCATCTACTTTGCTGCAAGTGTTCTACATACAACATCATTGTGGAAAATCTGCAATGTACAGTATATGCCAAAGCTGTAGCCCAATGGGGGTTATTTCCATCTCAGAAAGTGATGGCACATCATTAGGATATAGCATCTTTAGTTTGAATCCAACCTCTGGTATCCCTACCATTCCTAAGAAAGAAGGAGCTTCACTACACAGCAGAGCTCCCAGAGGCCATACACAGTGATAGCTAACCTCTGGCACTCCAGCTGTGGTGAAACTACAAAGGCATCAAAACTATGAATTAACACATGTGGAATTATATACTGTACGTAACAAAAAAGTGTGAAACAACTGTAAATATGTCTTATATTCTAAGTTCTTCAAAGTAGCCACCTTTTGCTTTGATTACTGCTTTGCACACTCTTGAGAAGGTGTATCCAAACGTTTGGTCTGTATATTGCAAAATTAAATCATGTTTCTTATTCAGACCAGATGGGAAACAAGTTCCCATCTCAAACAACCAATATGCTTCCCAGCTCAAGAGTTTCTGTTTGTGGTCGCCTCTGCTGACTGGGAAGGTAACCCTTTCTATACCTTGAGCTACAAAAGCCGCAGTATCCCCTTTGTGAACTGTAGCAAAGTGAAAGCTCACCGCAGAGACATTCCGTTCCCTGTAGTGAGGAATATCTGATAAATGTTTGCGAATCCTTGCCTTGATTTGTTTAGTGGTGCATCCCACATATTGAAGGGAACATGTTCTACATGTAATCAGATATACTGCAAACTCAGTGTTACAATTCAAATACTGTCTAATGGTATAACTTTTGGCAGTATCTGTAGGGGTGTCACGACAGGGAAACAAGGGATAGTGTGCCCTGTCTGAACCCCACCTCTTTCCCTGCCTACTTACAGTAGATGCCCTAGGCGACAAAACCGTAACTTGGAGACGGTCCCTATGCTGAGTACGTGCACAGGGTAGGGAAAGGAACACAGGGAAAGACGAACACAGACAGAAACAAACACAATAGCAGAATCGTCAGCAAGCCAAGTCAAGAACAGGAGGTCACGTCAACTACCGAGGGGAATCACAAAAGCGTAGTCTAAGTCCAAAGCCAAAATCCAATACACCAATAAACCAAAAGCAAGGTCCAACACACAGCACTGATCTCAGAAGACTAATCACAGGCATCTGAGTGAGGCAGTTGCCATCTTTAAATAGCCCGCCCAGGATCATGTGATGTGGCCAGCATCACATGACCTGAGGCGGAGCAAGCTGTCCAAACAATATGTAAAGTAGCCATGTGGTGTGATCAGCAACACATGGCTAAACCCAAACAGAGAATTAACTCATGAAGTGCTGGCTGACAAGACCAGCACTTCAATTCCCTATTGCTCGTCTCTAGGGGGCGGAGAGGTCCGGCGACGTTGTGCAGAGGGAGCATGACACCGACCTCGCGTGACAGTACCCCCCCCCCTTCACGAGGGGCCACCGGACCCTTACCAGCAGGAGCAGGCTTATCGGGATGCTGCAGATGGAACTTTCAGATGAGCGAGTCTGCATGCATCCTGGTCAACGGTACCCAAGACCTGTCCTCAGGACCGAACCCCTTCCAATGTACGAGGTACTGGAAGGAATTCCGGACCCTTCTCACATCCACAATTCTGGCAATCTCATGCTCCATTTGTCCTGCTACCTCAACCGGAGGCGGAGACTGTTCCTCAGGACCAATGGGAGCAACATAACGTTTGAGCAAAGACACATGAAAAACATTATGAACACGAAGGGAGTCGGGTAAACATAACCTAAAAGAAACCGGATTGATCACCTTGGTGATCCTGTAAGGACCAATGAAGCGAGGTGCAAACTTGTAGGATGGTACCCTCATGTTGAGATTTTTAGTCGATAACCATACCTTATCCCCAACCTTAAAATTCACACCCTTAGAACGTTTTCTATCAGCCTTAGCTTTTTGAACTCCTTGGGCCTTTTCCAGGTTCGACTGAACCTGTGCCCAAACTGTGCACAGTTCTTGAGAAAAATCATTGACATCTGGGACAACCGACGCAGATGGGGAAAAGGAGCTAAAGCGTGGATGAAAACCCATATTGCAGAAAAACGGCGACATCCCAGAGGATGAATTAACACGATTATTAATTGCAAATTCAGCCAGAGACAGGAATCTGGCCCACACATGTTGGTTATCAGAAACATAACATCTAAGATATTGCTCAACGGATTGGTTAAGACGTTCAGTCTGACCATTGGTCTCCGGATGAAAGGCTGATGAAAAGGACAAAGAGATACCAATCTTATTACAGAACGCCCTCCAGAACCTAGACACAAACTGTACTCCCCTATCAGAAACGATATTCTCAGGAACACCATGTAGTTTGACAATATTATCAATGAACACGGACGCCAAGACCTTCGCAGAGGGTAATTTACACAAAGGAATAAAATGACACATTTTGCTGAATCTGTCAACCACCACAAATATCACGGTTTTACCCTCAGAGCACGGCAAGTCCGTGATAAAGTCCATGGACAGATGTGACCAAGGTCTACTAGGTATGGGTAAAGGATGTAACTCACCCATAGGTCGTGTCTTGGAATTCTTGGACCTGGCACAAGTGTTACACGCAGTTACAAAAGCCTGAACATCTCTGGAGATTGACGGCCACCAATACTGCCTAGAGACCAACTCCTTGGTGGCATTGATGCCAGGATGTCCACACAAAACAGAATTATGGCACTCACCCAGCAGTCGCAACCGCAAATGAGCCGGCACAAACAATTTGTCATTGGGGTACCAATGGGAGCAAGATGTTGTCCTGCCGAGATTTCAGAAGCGAGGTCAGATGAGGTAGCGGCCACGATGATATCAGCTGGCAGGATGGGCTCAGGAGGGACGTCAGGAGGCTGATACGCCTGGAAACTTCGGGATAAGGCATCGGCCTTAACGTTCTTGCTCCCGGGTCTGAAGGTAACACAAAAATCAAAACGAGTAAAGAACAAAGCCCACCTCGCCTGTCTAGGATTCAATCGCTTAGCCGATTCTAGAAACATTAAATTCTTATGATCCGTGAGGACCGTAATGCGGTGAAATGCCCCTTCTAAAAAATGACGCCATTCCTCAAATGCCCACTTGATTGCAAGTAACTCCCTATTCCCAATATCATAATTCCTCTCGGCAGGAGAGAACTTGCGGGAGAAGAAGGCGAATGGCATAAGATTAGTTAAGGTGGAAGACCCCTGGGACAGTACAGCCCCCACACCATCCTCAGACGCATCCACCTCAACTACAAAAGGCTTACTTTGATCAGGCTGGACCAACACAGGAGCATTAATAAAACACTGCTTTAACCTTTCAAAGGCCTCAATTGCTGCAGGGGGCCAATTGACCAGATCAGCCCCCTTGCGAGTCAAATCCGTAATGGGTTTGGCTACCACTGAAAAATTTTTGACAAATTTACGATAAAAATTAGCAAACCCCAGAAATCGCTGGAGCGCCTTCAAAGAGGAAGGTCGCACCCAATCCACAATGGCCTGTACTTTAACTGGGTCCATTTTGAAAGAAAAAGGGGTGAGAATGTATCCCAAAAAGGCCACTTTCTGAACACCAAAGGTACACTTTTCCCCTTTAACAAACAACTTGTTTTCACGCAACACCTCCAGCACTTGCCTAGTGTGAGATACGTGACTCTCCCAGTCTGCAGAAAAAATCAGGATGTCATCAATATAGACAATTACAAATTTCCCAATAAATGGTCTAAAAATGTCATTGACAAAGTTTTGGAAAGTTGCCGGAGCGTTACTTAACCCAAAAGGCATTACCAAGTACTCATAATGACCCTCCGGGGTATTAAAAGCAGTTTTCCATTCGTCCCCCTCACGAATCCTGATTAGGTTGTATGCCCCCTTCAAATCCAGCTTGGTGAACCAACAGGCCCCCTGGACCTGATTCAGCAAGTCAGGAATAAGGGGCAACGGGTATCTGTTTTTAACAGTGATTTTATTGAGCTCCCTGTAATCGATACAGGGCCTCAATCCTCCATCCTTTTTACCAACAAAGAAAAAACCTGCCCCCATGGGAGAAACTGAAGGCCGGATGTGACCCTTGGCCAGACTCTCTTTGAGATAATCCCTCATGGACTGACGTTCAGGAGTAGAGAGATTATAAATGCGACCTTTGGGATATTTGGATCCCTCAATAAGGTCGATGGCGCAATCATATTGCCGGTGAGGAGGGAGGAACTCAGTCTCGGACATGGAAAACACGTCCGAAAAATCGCCAATATACTTGGGCAAGGAAAGAGACTCAGTGGTACCTCCCAACTGCAATACTGATCTACAACATTTGTCACAATTCATTCCCCATTTTTCCAATTCACCTACCGACCAGTTGATCACAGGGTTGTGGTCCTGTAACCAAGGCAGACCTAAAACAAGGTCGGCAGGTAAATCCTTTAATACAAGGAAGGAGCAAGTCTCAGTATGGGTAATTCCTACAGTTAATACAACCTCAGGAGTACAAAACTCCACTCTCCCATTATTCAATGGAGTGGAATCCAGTGCGATAATTTGAATTACCTCCCTTAAAGGAATTATAGGCACACCCACAGATTGCACAAAATCATAATCAATAAAATTAGCAGCAGAACCTGAATCCACAAATGCTTCACCGGACCTCTTGAGTTGGTTATAAGAAATGGAAATAGGTAACAAGATTTTCTTTCTTACCACCGCAGGGGGTACCTTACTTCCAGGAACAGACCTTTTTGAGAGCAGAAGTCTCGGACACTGCTGGAGCCAGTGGTTCATCTCACTGCAGTAAAAACAGGCCCCTCTCAGGCGTCTCTGATCCCTCATAGTAACTCCCAACTGCATAGGCTCCTCCTGGACGTTGATAGGAGACGGGCTCTGAAGAGGAACTTCGGACAACACGGCAACTTGAGGGGCAACAGAACGTTCCTTTTGTCTCTCCCTAAACCGTCGGTCAAGTTTGATAACTAAGGTCATAGTCGCCTCTAAGGTGTCAGGAGTAGGATAACTAACTAGTAAATCCTTCAGATGGTCAGACAGTCCCACCCTAAACTGGCTTCTCAAAGCAGGGTCATTCCATTTAGAGGACACACACCATTTTCTGAACTCAGCACAGTAATCCTCAACTGGACGGTTACCCTGCCGAATGTCTCTGAGCTGAGTTTCAGCTACAGCGGCCAAGTCAGGTTCTTCATATAAAAGACCTAGGGCCCGGAAAAAAGCCTCCACAGACAATAGACAAGGGGAGTCAGGTGGCAATGAGAAAGCCCACTCCTGCGGATCACCTTGCAGCAAGGAAATAATTATTCCTATCCGCTGCTGCTCAGAACCCGAGGAGTGTGAGCGTAAACGGAAATATAATTTACAACTTTCCTTAAAGGAACGGAAAGTCCTTCGGTCCCCAGAAAACCGATCGGGCAATTTTACATGGGGTTCAATATTGGGGTTTGGCATGGAGGGAACGACTGCGGGTGCAGTCCGCAGCTGCTCCTGATGTTGGAGTCTCCCGGCCAAATCCTGGATCATCTGAGCCATGTTACTCATCTGGTCCGTGAGTACTCGCAACGGCTCCATTAGGTATGGCCTGTGATTCTGTCACGACAGGGAAACAAGGGATAGTGTGCCCTGTCTGAACCCCACCTCTTTCCCTGCCTACTTACAGTAGATGCCCTAGGCGACAAAACCGTAACTTGGAGACGGTCCCTATGCTGAGTACGTGCACAGGGTAGGGAAAGGAACACAGGGAAAGACGAACACAGACAGAAACAAACACAATAGCAGAATCGTCAGCAAGCCAAGTCAAGAACAGGAGGTCACGTCAACTACCGAGGGGAATCACAAAAGCGTAGTCTAAGTCCAAAGCCAAAATCCAATACACCAAAAGCAAGGTCCAACACACAGCACTGATCTCAGAAGACTAATCACAGGCATCTGAGTGAGGCAGTTGCCATCTTTAAATAGCCCGCCCAGGATCATGTGATGTGGCCAGCATCACATGACCTGAGGCGGAGCAAGCTGTCCAAACAATATGTAAAGTAGCCATGTGGTGTGATCAGCACCACATGGCTAAACCCAAACAGAGAATTAACTCATGAAGTGCTGGCTGACAAGACCAGCACTTCAATTCCCTATTGCTCGTCTCTAGGGGGCGGAGAGGTCCGGCGACGTCGTGCAGAGGGAGCATGACGCCGACCTCGCGTGACAAGGGGTGAATTTTTGGCCTGTTTGCATATGGTTGCAACATATACATTTTTTACTGCCACATTTGTAACTGCCCCTGCAAGTTAACCACACTGGTTGTTTGGCAGTTTTATCCTGAAACAAACTGGGACTGATTTAGCTCCCCAGCGTAGGAGCAAGCGTGCTGCATATTTAACCCCCGCTGCAACCACATCCTTCCACTCACTGTTATAATTGAATACTGGTAATTGTCGCTGTATTATATTACATATTGCTCGGTACTCCTGACTAACCAATAACAAAAATAGTCGGTTTATTTCTTTTAGCATTTATAGCCCGTATTTTAGTTTATTCTTTATATGTTTTTTGAAAACAAGGAAGCAATAGAGATTGTCTGTTAAGAGATAACGCCCATTGTTTGGCGCTGTCAATAGCATTGGCCGTATAGTTTATTCTTAACAGTCTATCCCTGATCGTTTCCACTTCTTTTTTTTTTTTCCCCATTTAGATTTTATTAAAGTTTGTTTTTATCAATACAAATGTATCGCATATACAGCAGTATAGCAAAGAAGTATACTTGCCAGTAAGTACAAAATAATGTACATAGTATCATGGATTTGAATGACAAAAAGAAATAATAAAACAAAAAATAAAAATAAAAAATTTAAAACAATAAAAGGAAATCTTGAATAGTATAAAATAAGTCTGTGTTCATTTAATCAAGCAGATGCGCTCGAGTGTCCCAGGGGTACCAACATTTATTAAACTTTTCAACGGTATTCCACTGTATTCTAAAGACCTAATTTCCTTCAAGCGACCAATAAGGTCACAAGTTGCAGGGGGAGAAGGCTTTTTCCAAAATAAGGCAATTAAGCACTTAGCAGCGGTAAGGATATGAAGGAGCAGCCTGGCACTATGATCCCATAAAATAGGTGGAACGACATTTAATAGGAAAAAGGAAGGATCTAGGGGAAGGGATACCTCCAGGAGAACCCGTATAATATATCTAACCTGTGACCAAAACAGGGATATAGCTGGACAGGACCAGAATACGTGAAACAATGAGGCCTGAGTGTGGGAACATCTCCAACAGAGGTCTGGCACTTCCGGGTTCATCGCATGTAGAACAGCCAGGGTGTGGTACCAAAACATTAAAATCTTCACTTGGTTTTCCTTATAACCCACCGAGGAAGAACTAAGATTGGATCTTCTCCTTATAGGAGATCTCCCTTTGCAACCAGTCCTCCCATTTCAACATATAGGGGTGTTTAAATCCCACTGGATATTCAAAGGACATCAGTATCTGATATATATCAGAAATCAAACCCTTGGAGGAAGGACTCTGCGTGCAGAGTCATTCAAATGGGGAGAGGGTGGGGACCCTCTGGGACCCCAACACTTCCTTGCAGTAGTGGAGTATCCTCAAATATTGAAACCGTAGGTCCCTAGATAAGGAAAATTTAGTTTGTAGGTCTTCAAAGGATAGAACTGCGTCTGAGAACTTGTCCTTCAAATCCAAAAGGCGGTACAAACCAGCTCTAGACCAAGGTCCCACCATATCTGCCTTGGAGCTGCCCTGAAGCAGTGGATTATAGAGGAATAGCGTAAGGGGGGATCAGAGCGTAGCTAAATTGTACTTCACCCGCATTCCCAACCATACCTCTCTAGAAAACCTCATAGGTCCAAGGAGAGTAGAGGGAGGAATAGTAGCGAGCGGGCCCCAGATCAAGGTCCCCAAATGAGTAGGTGCCAGCCACAGTCTCTCAATTTTGGTCCACCAACTGTAAGAATGGAAAGTCGACCAAGATGGAATCTGTCGTAGGTGGGTGGCTAGATAATAGTTAGCTAAATTTGAAAGGGCTAAGCCTCCACTCATGACAAGAGCTGTTAATATCTTAGAGGAAATCTGATGTCTTTTATAATTCCAGACAAAGCGGAGAAAGCTTGCCTGAATGGAACGGAGGACTGCAGCCGGCACCCTCAACGGGAGAGTCTCGAACAAATATAGAAATTTGGGGAGGATTGACATCTTAATAGCTGCTATTCAGCCCAGGAGTGACAGTGGTAGCGATTTCCACTTCGCTAACAGGGAGTGACCTTCAGCTATTAAGGAGAGAAAATTGGCCTTATACAGGGTAGAATCGTGTGGAGGGAGATAGGGAGATTCCCAGGTATTTTATTGAATGTGTTCGCCAGGTATAATGAAATCTTCCCTGCAACAGGAAAAGTCTATCTGGGTTCATATTAATAGGCAAAGCCTCTGATTTTGAGGCATTCAGTTTATATCCCGACACTCTACTATATCTATCCAGCACCGCGTGAAGATTAGGGAGGGAAATAAAGGGGTTCGTCAAGCTAAGTAACACATCAGCAAAGAGGGAAATAGAAAAGGCCCTATCCCTGACCACTATACCCTGAATATCTGGGGAATTCCGTATTAGTGCTGCAAGGGGTTCTATACTAAGCACATATAGGAGGGGAGACTAAGGACACCCCTGTCGAGTACCATTATATATTGGGAGCGAAGAAGAGTGAGCATGGGGTAGTCTAACCACCGCGGAAGGAGAGGAGTAGAGCCCTTGCAGGGCGGTCAAGAAGGCCCCCTTGAAACCAAAATGATGCATGGTACGAAACATAAAATCCCAGTTCAACCGGTCAAATGCTTTCTCAGCATCAAGACTAAGCAATAAGGTCTCCACTCCTCCCCTATTCGCGACATCGACCAGATCAATTGCACGTCTCGTGTTGTCCCCTGCCTCATGAAATCTGACAAATCCTACCTGATCCCTGTGTATTAAATGATGCAGCCAGGCATTAAGTCTATTTGCCAACAGCTTGGTGAAAATCTTCAGATCTTCATCTGATGGGTCTATAACTCGCGCAGACTGACGGATCCTTCCTCGGTTTGGGGATAACCATGATATAGGAACTGAGCATAGTATCAGGAATCTTCTCTCCCTGCAGAAACAACCACACCATATGAGGAATCAGTACATCCCCAAATGTCTTAAAATAAGCATAGGGAAGCCCATCAGGGCCAGGAGCCTTCCCTGTGGGTAATTCAGAGATAGTATCACTGAGTTCTTCTGCAGTAATAGGTTGATTCAGATGGGCTAATGCAGCCGGGGAGAGGACAGGGAGATGACAGTCCGAGAGAAACCCATCCAGAAGCGCATTGCGAGCCATCTCGTCCTTGGGCAGTGGGGAAGAAAGGGAATATAAGGTGGAATAATATTAATGAAATAAGTAGGCAATAGATGCTGGATGGTATTGCAAGGTACCCTGGCGATCGTTGATCGCATGAGGCGTAGAAGCAGCCGCCCTATCTTTAAGCTGAAGAGCCAGTAACGTATGGGGCTTATTACTGTATGTAAAATAACGTTGCCTGGTGTACCGGATCATTTGCTCAGTGGAGGATGAGGCCAAGGACTTGAGACGGGCTCACAGTTCCACCACCTGCCTCATAAGTCGTCTAGAAGGGTTTGTATTCAGTGAATGTTCCGCTCTACAGAGAGATTGCAAACATTCCTTGTATTGCGCCTCCCTATCCTTCTTCAGCCAGGATGAGAGGGAAATACATACGCCTCGCATGACAGCCTTGTGAGCTTCCCACAGTATACCGCGAGATGAGACACTATTGCTGTTCTCCGTGAAATACTGGTACAGAGAGGAACGCAGCCCGTCTCTAGTTAGTGGATTAGTCAGCAGAGTATCATTTAATCTCCAATGGGGGTGCTGCAGCAGAGCTGAGGAGATGCTGAGTTCTAAATGGATGGGGGCATGATCTGACCAGGTGATCAGGCCTATTGAGGCAGACCTCAGGGATCTAAGGGCCATAATATTGCCTAAGAAATAATCTATTCTTGAATGTGTAAGGTGGGGGACAGAGTAGAAGGTAAATTGGCAAGAGGTCGGATTATCCACCCTCCACAAGTCATACAAGGAGTGCATACGAACTATCTTTCTGAAGCCTCTGGAGAGGCGCTGACATTGGGAGTTAGGGGCTGACGGGGGAGTCGTCAGTCTATCAGTACTTTCCGAGAGTGGGACATTAAAATCACCTCCAACCAATTGTATCATCCCACAGACAGACGCCAAGGTAGAAAATAGAGAGGACAGGAAGGTAAGCTGACCGGAATTAGGGGCGTAAAGAGTACATTACTGAAGTTGTCGTCCATATACAGCCCCCTGCAGCACCAGATACCTCCCCTGTGGATCAGCATGTACAGTATTAACCAGAAGAGTGCAGGATCTTGATATAAGAATGGCGACTCCTGCAGATTTAGACGTGGAGGATGCCATATATACTCGCAGAAACCAATGCTTTGTGAAGTTAAAGGAACCCTCACCCATAAGGTGAGTCTCCTGTACTAGAATAATATCAGCACCCGATTTGCGGAATTCCCTCAATGCTATGCACCTTTTGAAATTAGAGTTAAGGCCCTTTACATTCAATGACATAATCTTAGCCATTATATAAGAGGGGAATGGCATAAGCTAATGTCACCATCCAAAAGAGAGGGAGGCACGGGGAAGTCTGTTCTATATGACAGAGCGGGTACCAGGCTGCTCCCCCAACAACACCCAACCCCAAAGGATGTGAGGCTACTAATGAGGACCCCATGGAACACCGAGACTGAAAAGTATATTGAAGCACAGAAAAATGAAACATATCAACATCGGAAAAGTAAGAATAAAACAATGGTGACTTGAAGGGGTACAACAAAGTCCCAGCCTTCATGTCTATGGAGTTCATAATTGTAGATCCATTCTTGCATGCAGAGAGGCTAAACGGAAATCCCCAGCGATAAGGGATTGCATTTTTAAGCAGCAAGTCCAGAAGCGGTCGCAGAGCCCTGCGCTTTTGAAGTGTGATCCAGGAAAGATCCTGGAACAACAACACTTTGGCACCGTCGAAATCGACTTGTTGGCGAGTCCTTGCTTTAGACATAATTTCTTCTTTGAGGCCAAAGTCATTGATAAAGCAAATAATGTCCCTAGGGGGTCCCTGCAGCGACTTTGGTCGGAGAGCACGGTGGGCCCTGTCCATCAAGATAGGGTGTTATAGCGAGCGGTCCAGGGTAGTGTTAAAAATAGAGTGAATGATGGAGCGGACATCCTCATCACCTTGGGCTTCCGGAACCCCCCGAACTCTAATGTTGTGGCGCCTACCACGATTGTCCAAATCCTCAACATGGCTCTGCAAATCACGGAAAACACGTTGTCCCACACTCTGAACATCTCCGCGGATCGCTGATATTTCTTCTTTAAAGGCATCTGTGACTTCTGTAAGAAAGGCTTTAAAGTCTTGCTTAGTGGGAAGTTGCTGTATACCCGACCACCAGTCAGAGTGGGGTTTGGCAGGTACATGAGACCCCCCAAAATCTGAAGATGAGGACGACCCTCGTCTAGAGGGCATGCGGGATTGCAATAGTTGAGGTGCCCCATCAGCAGGTGAAATAGCTGGACCATCCATCCTGGCATCTCGGGGGTTGGGGGGAGACCCAGATTCTATGGCATCTGAAGGGAGGGGAGGAAGACGCCTGTTAGAGTGCGCCGACAGGCAGACATCCTGTACCCGCTGGGCCCTGGTCCCAGTGATAGCTGAGGAATAGGACCCCCAGGAGGAGTAGGTGTCCGGGGTGACAAGGATGACCCAGGTGCAGTGGTTGAGGGCTGCCCCGCATTGAAGGGGTTAAGGCAGGAAAATCCTCTCCCTCCCTGGTATCGTGGAAGAGTTCATTGTGGGACTGAACCCCACCAGCCGTTTCTGCCCCCCCGCTGTGCAGCACCTACAGTGAGGTCAGACCGCCCTGGTCCCAGGCGTCTGGAAGAGGGTGGCAGTCCATAAGAGGAGCCCTCCTGGGCTGAAGGCAATGGTCCGTGCGCTCCATTCTGTAGCGCTTGTGGCGGGGAGAGAGGGGAAGGAGCGTCCTCCTGCTCCTGTGCTGCGCGCGAGTCCGCCATTACTGAGGAGGCCGGAGGGGAACGCTTCCAGCGTTTGTATTTGGGATGACCCCAGAACATCAGGTGAGGCTTTGGGGGCGCCTCATAACCTTTTTCTTGCCCATGGCAACGGTGGGTGATGGCTAATGTAGCTAGTTGGAGCCTGGGGTGGACAGAGCTCTACTCACAAGTGGCTTCTCTCCTTGGCATCCGGCCACGCCCCCTTTTCCGCTTCTAATAAAAAGGTAGATACATTAGAACAGTTGCGCCTAGCCCTTATCATTTCCCCCCGGGTATATTTCTAGTGACATGTGATGAGTGGTAGGATGTGGAAAGGATCATGGTGTAACCTGCAGTGTTTTTTTATGTAAGTGGATGTTACAATCCTGGATTCTATGTGATCCCCCAGAAGATGCAAGTCCAAAAAATCTAGCAAATCCGTTCCTCCATGCACATCAAATCGCAGGGAGTCAAAGCATTGATTCAAAAAATCACTAAATGCTGTTAAATCTGACGGTTCACCTTTCCATATAATCAATATATCGTCAATATAACGACCATACCATTTGATGTGCTGGAAGAACGGATTAGTATCGACATAAATATACCGTTTTTCCCACCAAGCCATAAAAATGTTGGCTATGGACAGTGAGAATTTGGCCCCCATAGATACTCCTGAGACCTGGAGATAAAAATCCCCATTAAACATAAAAAACCATATATGAGGGACCAGAGGTTGAAGGAGGGAATCCACCCATTCAGATAACCTTTCTGAAAATGAGCCAATGCCTGCTACAATTGGCCTCATTGGGGGTGGAAAACCCTCCTTATGAACCTTTGGTAAGGCATGAAGGATAGAAATTATAGGGTGTTCTACAAAAATATATTCCATATCCTTTTTGCTTAAAATGCCTAATGTAAAACCTTGATGCAAAATATCCTGCAGTTTCTGTTGATAAAGTGGGAGCGGGTTGCTGCTGAGATGGGAATAAACAGTATTGTCACTCAGCATATTTAATATTTGTTGTTTATAGATAAAAGTATCCAAAAGCACTACCGCCCCCCCTTTATCAGCTTCCCTGATTATGATATCAGGTCTATTTTCAAGTTCCCTTAATGCCTGATATTCTTCAGATGACATAATGTTTTTATTTTTATTCATAATGATATTTTCACCCAGATTTTGTTGTTTTATGTCATCTTGAAGAGCACATAAATCTCTTTCTACCAAATCCTGGGAACGATCCAGAGCAGGTGACCTAGATTGAATAGGGTAAAAATCCCGATTAAAGGTTTTAAAACCTCTTGAGTTATTTATTAAATTGTCTACCTGCTCATGGTGCATTTCCTGGAGAGAAGCAATGTGAACTGACTCCACAAAATCAAAGCATCCCATAGGGATGTCTATTTTTGTCGGCTCTTTTGTGTTTTCCTGTACAGCCAAAAAATCCCCCTTATCTTGAAAATGTTTTCTGAGGGTCAAATTACGTGCTAGTCGGTTAACATCAATAATAGTTTTATATAGATCAAAGTGACATGTTGGAGAGAAAGACAAGCCTCTTTTCAATACCGATTCTTGAGCCTGGGTCAGTACATTGGATGATAGATTTATGATTTGAATGTCCATTACTGCGGTTTGTGGCGAGTAGGATAACGACGGCCTCTTGCGGTGTTTCCTCCCCGCCCGCCATTTTTTGCAGTAGATCTTTTACCCTGAGAAGCTTCCTCAGAAGCTGCTGGAATAATGTCCTGATTAATGCCCTGAACGCATCTGGACCTAATCTGTGACGCTCGTGTGAAAGAGGCCTAAGGTATATACTGGATTCTTTTATTTCAGTTGCTGAGTCAGAGGAGTCCACTTCTCTAGAGCTGAAAAAAAAAACTGGAACGTTGTTTTCTCCTGGAACGACACATTTTTCTCAGGATTGAACGGGGTATTACTTTTTGCCTCCGGCCACGTGTACACTAGATTTGATTTATAGTCCATTAGATCTCTACTGAACTTGTCCTGTTTCAGCTTAATGAGATGTTCCTCTAGTTTATTTAGGCTTTCAGTTAGTTCTTTATCCAGTTCCTCAAAAAGGGGTTTATTAGCATGACAAAGTAAATTATCTTGCGTTATTTTTATTTCTTTACTAGAGATGAGCGAGCACTAAAATGCTCGGGTGCTCGTTATTCGAGTCGAACTTTTCCCAATGCTCGGGTGCTCGTTTCGAATAACGAACCCCATTGAAGTCAATGGGAGACTCGAGCATTTTTGCGGGGGACCAAGGCTCTGCCTAGGGAAGGCTGGGTAAAAACCTGGAAACCTCAGAAAATGATGGAAACACCACGGAAATGGACAGGAAACAGCAGGGGCAGCATGCATGGATGCCTCTGAGGCTGCTTAATCCCACCATTACCCCAAATTCTCAGGCAACAGCCTGGTGGTTATCCTCATGGCAATTGTGCTCACCTAGACCAAGAAAGGCGATGCAAATACCCATCACATGTTAGGGAAGCACCCAACTAGGTGCAACGAAAGGTCCATCACTGCCTGCAGGTGACACCACTGCTCATGCTGGCACTGCAGCTGAAATCAAGTTTAGTATCTGTTCTTATCAGTTGCTGTGGCTGCTGGTGGTATAGTGGTGAGCATAGCTACTTCCCAAGTAGTTGACCTGGGTTTGATTCCCGTCTTTTGCAGGAGGTAATTAAAAGAAGATCTAAAAAAAAAAACAGTACAATATCTAATAAGTCCCCCTACCCGGGTAAATTGTTTGGAGAGAGGGCCTGTAGGTGGGGGGGGGAAGGAGGGTTTCGCTGGAAGAGCCAGAGGAGTGCCCCCTGGGCTAGCGTGTGTGGTGGTGACAACAGCTGGAATGCATTTGGAAAATCTCTAGCATCAGCCGGTGCGGTATCGATTCTTCTCAGTTTAATACCATTTACGTCCCCTATCTTGGGACCTTATATTTTATGGATTTTTCGACCACGGAAAACGGAAAAAAAGCTTGCTCTGGCCAGGGGAGTGTCTTTCCCACTGCAGCTAAGGGGACGTGTCCATGCTCTGCATATCACAGGTCAGGAGGGAAATAAAATAACAACCAAACAAAAATCTGTACAATATCTAAGACGTCCCCTATCCAGGTAAATTGTTTGTAGAGAGGGCCTGTAGGTGTGGGGCAGGCTGGGGGGAAGGAGGTTTCGCTGGAAGAGCCAGAGGAGTGCCCCCTGGGCTAGCGTGTGTGGTGGTGACAACAGTCGGGTGTAGTTAGAATGACGACGCAGGACCCCAACTTAAAAATTTTGCATCAACCGGTACAATTATCAATTATGAGCTACATCAAGTGTGGCATGACTTTTAAATGGATATTGCATGTGGTCACGTACTCCCTGGAACCCCATAGTCACCCCTTCCCTGATGTGCTTGCCCAGAACATTCTCTGCCCCAATTCGCAAGAACCTTTACTGTTTCCTTGTGCTGACAGTGGGGATTTACCAGTGTTGTCTGAGGAGGTGGTGGACAATGGCGAGACACAGGTGTCGGGGGGTGAGGTAGGTTGTATGGGAAGCAAGTTACAGTGGGGACTCCTTGGGGGGACTTTCTCATGATGGGGACAGATTCAACTTGGGTGGATCAGGCACAGGACAGAATCAATTTTTTTTTTGTGTTTATTTAACTTTTATTTATCAAAAATAACCAGAGATATTTATTCGTTATCTTCTCTGCGCAGTCTGGCGTTGGGGTTCGTCACTTTTGATGGCGAGCTGTGCCGCTCTCTCCACAATGGTCTTTAGGTTCTTAGATGGAGACGTTGTCGGTGATTTCAGCACAGAAGGACTTGTTGCTCAATCAAACAGAACCTGGACCTCCTTGACATTGTGGACCAGGAATTTGCGGGTGGACCAGGAATTTGCGGAACCCTGTTGGCAGCATGTGTTTGGTCTTCTACTTACTACCGTATCCAATGTTGGCAATATAGATACGCAGGTAATATTATTCACACTATCCCAATAAAATTTACGCAGTTTGCGCAAATAAACTGGAACTGGAA
>ONZH01016945.1:0-95111 GCA_900303285.1 Rhinella marina | reverse complement strand
GTCACCTGATCAGGCCAGCCAACCCCTGCTATCGACATGTAAGGGCCCCACGTGATGCTGGGTGTACCGCAGAGTCTTCTGGCTTGTGATTGGCTGAGTTTATAGGCGCCAAAAATGCACGATGCAGAAGTTGCCATTTCCTCGAGCATGGCGAGATACTCGTCCGAGCAGCGAGCACTTACGAGTACCCTGATACTCGAACGAGCACCAAGCTCGGACGAGTATGCTCGCTCATCTCTAGTTAAGACCCTATGTGATTGTTTTTGTTGTTTTTGTTGATGTAGATTTTATGTTACTATTTATGTTTACAACATGACATGAAGCATGTGATCTATGCTGGAGTCTGGTCACACGTTATTATAGAACTAATCAGTGGGGTAGACGCCCAATAAGGGAGTGTCGTTACTAGGACTCAATCTTGAATGTGCCTCTTTTTGCTATACATGTAGCATGCTGTATAATGTGAAATGTTTGTTTGAAAAAGGCTGTTTAGCTGAAAGCGTCACATTTGCTTGTATTCTGTTTCTGGCAATAAAGTGAAGATTTATTAGCATCAAAGAGCGATTGCTGATCTACTTCTTCTACTTTGACCTATAACTCACACAAATAAGTGAAGTATGAACTGAGCCTGATGCTGACGCCTGTCACCTTCCTGTCATACTGACGCACAGTAACTGTTTCATTACCAGAAAGGACTAGCTATGCATGTTGCTGCAATGCACAGTGATATACACTGAGATACACTCTCCCTGCAGGCCAGGACATCGCTTATTTAACATGCGTCATGACTAATTTTTTCAGAATGAAGCTAATTTTTTGAAAAAAATCCATGAAGCATCCGAATTGAATTTTTGAAAACTTCACTCATCTCTAGTCACCATGTCCTTGTTCTTAAAGTGTAACAGTCATTCCTTTATTTTTTTCGTGCTGCTGCTGGGGATAGCTGGCAGCTGAGAGGAAAGGTGAAGAGGGGAGCGGATGGCTCCCTGCTTCACCATTACAATCAGCTGTCTCTGTGTCCTCAGCCTTTCCAGGACCGCAGGACAGCCACTGAAATTCCGGGACTGTCCTGTCGTATACAGGATGGTTGGGAGGTATGTGTATATATATATATATATATATATATACATATATATTGTGGTGATGTGTACTGTAAAGCTGGAAGGGGTGTGCATCTCATTCAGCTTCCTCAACTGGGTGAAATGAATAAAGTCCAGATAGACGGTGCTGGATTTAGCAAACGTAGTTGCTGGAGCTATTTTGTTAGTTATAACTGGGCTGGATTTTATTTGGATTAGGAAGGTAGGATGGCAGTGGGACCTTTCCAATTCCAGGGCACCACCTCATTCCAGGGCAGGGTTTTTCTCTGGCCTGAGGAGATCGTAGGTGAGGTCAGCTGGTGTAATCTGGGAGGGATAAGTAATCCTCCAGTGTGTCAGTCTGGGGAGAGGAACTGAACCTGAGAGAGGTTGAAGCCAGGGAGGCTTGTCGTGGCCTCAGCCAGGTGGGCTGAGGGTACCACAGGCTACGTGTAGCCTAATCTCTCCCCGGGCGTGTGCCATTTGTGGAGGTTAAAGCCAGGAAGCGGCTGAACCGTACGGCTGAGGGAAGCCGCAACAAAAGCTGAATGTGAACAGCGTTGTAATAAGGTGAGATAGGAAAAACCTATGTTTAGCCAGAGCCTAGCCGGGCAGGTGTTTATTTTTATGATTTGTTTTGGTGTGCTGGTGCCAATAAAATTGATTTGGACCTGAAAATCCCTGTGTTTTGAAGAGACTGTGTGATGTCGACCCCCTGAGAGGATACAATCCCTTACAATATATATACACACATACACTACTCACAAAAATTTTGGGATATTTGGCTTTCAGGTAAAATTTATGGAAAAGGTAAAAAGTTCACTCTACAGTGATATTATGACTTGAAAGTGGAGAAGACCTGAATCCACTCTATTTGAGGTACCCCAGTCTCCAGCAGCCGTTCCCTAATTATGCGACCTCCATGAGCTGGCGCATTGTGGTCCATGAAGATGAAATGAGGCCTGTGTTTTTCAAGAATCGCACCGACTGGATTAATGATTTTATTCAGTTAGTATGGGCTTGTCACTGTACCATTCACAAAGTGTAGGGCAGTTATGTATTGAAAAGGAAAATACATAGAATGCAACGGCACACTGCTAACCAGATAAAGCACAAAATGCCATAGAGATATGAAGTATTCTAGAGCTAATGCTATGCTTGTTTGGTAAATTAGAGATTATTGGCAAATATATTTTGTACAAAATTATCTGGGCCCATTCACCAAATCGTCCAGGTGATCTCTGTAGAACGGGAACCTAACACTATTTCCTACCTGTTATGTGCCAACCTTGGCTTCCATATAATCAGGGGGTGTTTGGTTCCACACGCATGCTGGGTCCCTTCTGCCTTTTGCCATTTGTAGTGCTTCAATGGCCTCCACTAATACAGGGATGCAGGTACCAAGCATGCATGCTGAGTCCACTCGGCTTTATAGTTACACTAGTTAAAATCAGCCTATGGAGCAGGCGGGGCTAGTCAGGAGTGCATGACCAAATGGAGTAGCCGCACCTCCTGTACAAACTTACAAAGAAAAAAAGAGGGGTTTTCAGTCAGCACATCCCAATGCGCAGGTGCACGTTGCTATGGCTGATTGCAATGAAAAGGAAAATACATAGAATGCAACGGCACACTGCTAACCAGATAAAGCACAAAATGCCATAGAGATATGAAGTATTCTACAGCTAATGCTATGCATGTTTGGTAAATTAGAGAATCTTGGCAATCTTGGCTATTCCATTTGGTCATGCACTCCTGACAAGTCCCGCCTGCTCCATAGGCTGATTTTAACTAGTGTAACTATAAAGCCGAGTGGACTTGGTACCTGCATCCCTGTATTAGTGGAGGCCTTTGAAGCACTACAAATGGCAAAAGGCAGAAGGGACCCAGCATGCATGTGGAACCAAACACCCCCTGATTATATGGAAGCCAAGGTTGGCACATAACAGGTAGGAAACAGTGTTAGGTTCCCGTTCTACAGAGATCACCTGGACGATTCGGTGAACGGTCCCAGATCATTTTGTACAAAATATATTTGACAAGAATCTCTAATTTACCAAACAAGCATAGCATTAGCTTTAGAATATCTCTATGGCATTTTGTGCTTTATCTGGTTAGCAGTGTGCCGTTGCATTCTATGTATTTTCCTTTTCATTGCAATCAGCCATAGCAACGTGCACCTGCGCATTGGGATGTGCTCACTGAAAACCCCTCTTCAGTTCTGTATTGACTAGACACACCTGCCCACACTATAACACCACCATCACCACAAGGCTGATGCATAGAGCTCTCCTAGACATCTCCAACATCCTTAGCGACCATAATTTCTGCCCATCGACTTTCATCACTGAACAGCACTGAGGCCCACTGGTCTCTCATCCAGCATAAATCCTCCCTGGCCCTTGAAAGATGATAATGCCTGTGGTCAGGTACCCTTGCAGGTCATCTAGCACGCAGACCATGTTGATATAAATGGTTTCGAATGGTCTGACATGACACTTGGGTGCCTCTCACCTCCCTTAAATGTGCCTGGATTTGTATGGCATTCATCATCCGGTTCCACGGGGCATTGTTCACAATGAGGCAGTCATCAGTATGTGATGTAGCCAAAGGACGTCCACTTCTATGCGACCTGCTGATGACACTCTGTGACATTCTAAGTTGAGTGGCCACTTCCATCTGAGAACATCCTGCTTGAAGCCTTGCAATGGCGAGATACTGTTGATTAATTGTTAGGTGTTGTCTTGGTTTCATCATGTCAAAACGTGAACCGCATGATGTGGAGGACTGTTTAAATACCAATTCTAATTGAACCAGAAAATTTATTGGGTGATTCATATATAATTGTATATATAATATGGCTTCTATAATTGTATATAATTAGCTTTACAATAATTAGCTTTACAAATGGTAGGCAACTAGCAGGATTGGATGCAGCATAAGGGTTTTATTAACAAAAAACAATAACAAAATTATCACAACAGGATGGCTTAACGTCAGCCGTTTAAAGTTCAACCACATAAAGTGCTTATTTTCAGCCAAAACAATAGTAAGTTCTCATACCGCCATGTGTCTTGTCAGAGTCCTTTTGCAAACAGGCAGAAAATGCTAGAGTCACCTTGTGCAGGGTCTCAGTCTCTCTCTCTCTCTCTCTCTCTCTCTCTCTCTGGTGCACTGTGGAGAATAATGCTCCCAGATCTTCTGCATTAGAGTCTTTCTTCCCCCTGCTCCCAGGCAGCCATTCCCTTTTTAATTACCTCTGGGAACTGCACCCAGACCCTTTGTCAGTAGTGTGGAAACTCCGGGGTGAACTGCCAGAATAGCCACACTGCAATCCCTGGAATTAGAGCACTGAGATCAGCAACCTACATGGCACATAGCTGCCCTCTAGTACCTTTTCTGCTGGTTGCCTACAATATATATAAACAGGGTTACGCTGGTGTAATAGTTACCCACATGGAGGTGATAACCCTGATCCAGCAGTGGATACAATAAGTGCAGAAAGCCATTCCCCAGGGCCCTATTCTCCACAAGCAAAATACCGCCTCCCAGGTGTAGGAATGCAGAGTGGTAAATTCGTGGCCTAAAGGTCTCTAATATGGTGGTGTGTTATGGTGCTCCTACCTGGATATGGCTGGACCCCAGGCTGGAGTCCAGACCTTGTAGTGAAATACAAACGCAGCTTTACTTAAGTAGACTTGCATCCAAATAACAAACTTCTGAATTTGTCTTGGCTTCCAGCAGGTTTTAGCATATAAACTTGGCAGGTAAAATCTTCTGCTCTAATTCTCTGTTGCTCGCTGCTGTACTAACAAACTTTCTATAAACTTAGATTTCTTCCAATGGCTGCAAAGGCTGCACTTTTCTTCTTGGTTGGACTTATCTTATGCCAGGGAACTACCTCCTGGCTGCTAAGGCTATATACTTCTGTCTTTCAGGCCAGCAGAGCTGAAGGTGCTCTGGCTGGCAGGGGCATGTCCAGCAGAGACGTGCCCTGCACACCCTAACCCTAGCAGGGGGTACTCTAGACTGGTTCTAACTGGATCTAACTAGCTCTCCACCCTTACTGCAGGAAGTGGGAACAGTGCCCTTCTCTCCCGAGGGGTCCAGAATGGCATAGAAGGGTCCATTCTGAGTAACTGTATAGTAGCTCTGATTTTTTGCTGCCACCTGCTGGTACACCAGGCACATTACATAGTAAAACAGTTGCATAACATTGTATAGATATAAACATTTTTGTAGGTCCTGGAATAAAATGAAATTTTCAATCAATAAAATAAATTTTCGTATATTTCCATGAACCTGTGGGTGTACCCAGAGGTACTCTCACACAGTTTGCTACATTTTAATGTCATACCTTGACCGCTTGCTGGTTAGGCCATGGCTTTACCGTAAATTGGAGTATGGTATAAGAATCTGTGCTCCAATACTAATTTCTGTCTTTTTAACAAGGTCCATATCAAGCACAAGCTCCAAGAGATTTTCATCTCTGCTGTATTTACTTGGGTCCAGCCAAGGGGTCTAGCACATGGCGATGTGAGGTTCTGGACAATAAACTGTTGGGCATATACATTTGTTTGAGCCAGAAAAAAAAGAACTTGAAAAAATCTATTTCTGTGAAGCCCGCACAGTCAATCTGGATTCCAGAGATGCCAATAAACTCCAGAATTTGGGGCTCATAATCCTCAGGAGGTGGGGTCCATATGGGATCACTCTGAGGGGTCTGCCCCAGCTGCTGTCCTGGGACGCCTTCTAGAGGGCTCTCATCACTGAATGATGAGAAGAAGGAGGAAAAGGAGGAGAAGAATGCGGAACCCTCTTCTCCCTCGCTGGCAGACTCACTATCAGAGGTAAGAATAGTGTATGCCTCCTCAGCTGAATACATTCTCTGGGATGATTGGGCCATTATTATTTTTATTAGGATGTATTTAATCAGAAGGGTGTGTATGTAGTGATTTCATCATGTGAAGGGACTTGTGATACATTCCCAATAAAATTTAGGAGAAAAAAAAATGATAACAAAAAAGCAACAAAAAAATTAAGATAAAAATTTATTAACAAAAAAAGAAATAAATGTTTTTCCTACAGTAAACAAAAAAAGCTGCCTGGAAAACTGTGCTGATGCGTTTAGTAAAATGGATCACATAAACTTATTCCCCTAAATTGGGACCTCGGGGACATCAATATACCAATTACCAAATGGGCATGAGCCCCAAAAACCCCCTACTATAGGTTCCAATACATGTAAATAAAACATAACCTATAATGTGATATGTATTAAAACGGTACTTGACCAACAAACCAGTGAGTTAAAACTATCATCAGGAGGTAGATGTCCTATATATTTATGTTGTATATCGGCTTGTTAGCCCGTGGATTGAATTGGTGGCCAGTTATAGTACTCCGTGCGGTATGGAGTGTGCACAAACAGCCAAATTGGGCCCAATATACCGCCTCAGATATGCAAGAGGGAGATTTGTTTAATTCTCACTATTGACGTGAGTTATATTCACTTATTTATAGCCATGTGTAACTTGCACTATATCTCCACATATCTTGCACACAAGGCTGGTTGTTTAGCTAACCCTGTGCAGGCCTAGCATGGCTACACTGAAGCTAACCCTACATAGATACGATATTCCCAAACAGGGGTATAGTGTGCAATCAGTATAGGGCCAGCTACAGTGTACCACCAAAATCTGGGACTGTTGCACTGTTCCGGGACGGTTGGGAGGTATGGTTTTATGCATGATTATTGTATGGAAAATATTTATTTCATATTGACGTTTATTGTTATTTAGAAATTCATTGTTCATTCACTGAAATAAGCAGAAGCCAATATATAGTGCATATTTTGTCCAGTAGAGGGCAGCTGTGTATTGTTATTACACCACACTATTTCAGTAACATAATTTCTATATTTATTGCTACAACAAATGAACATGATAGGTTTCAAGCATAATACATACCAAAAGTACATACTACAATGTGTATAAATAATCTTTATTAGCAGTGTCAGACTGGGATACCGAGGGCCCGGCAGTAAAATTCACCTGGGGCCCAAAGAACAGCTACATACAAATACTAACTGTCCCACGTTCACAAATTTCTAAAACTGCACAACATTTTTTTCAGCAGTGGCTCGCTACCTAGCCGATGTCTCAGACTGTTCTTTCCTGGAAAACCTGTCAGAATCTTGCTGACTGGCTCTTACCTTAGACTAGGGCTCAATTAGCTATGTGAGCCAGGAACACATGATCATACAGTGGCAGGCAGCAGCAAGACGCTGCAATATGATTGATGAAGGTACACACGGGTATCGGCAACAACATCAAGAAGGCAGATCCCTACGAAAAATGGATAATGACTGACCTGACTTTGTGCCTAGAAGTCATCTCAGCGACCCGATGCAGCTACAATAATAAAAACTGGATGCATATGGATGCATAGGCTTGCTGAGATGCTGTATGTTGCCTTTATGTAGTACAGTCAGGTGCTGTGCTATATGCTACTTGTGCAGGGGTGGGAAACTAGGGACCACCCTTTCTCAGGGCCCACTGGTGGACTCACCTGCTCACCAAGTATCTTTCAAGCATCTGTGGGTTATAAAGATCTAGCGCTGCTGGGCGCCGGGTGGAATCGTCCTATGTGTGCGCCGTCCTGCTACTCCTGTGCTGTGGAGACCTACCGGGAGCATGTAAGTATGTATGTGTATTTGTATGTGTATATGTCTGTGTATGTTTATGTGTATGTATATATGTGTGTATGTATGCATGTGTGCAGGTGACGGATCCGACATGAACTCCACTGAAAGTCAATGGAGGACGGATCCTCCATGCTGCAGTTTGCTCTCCTGTCTGAAGACGGAACTGAATGCTTTTGGGAGCATTCCGTTGTCTTCAGTTCATTTTTGTCCCCATTGACAATGAATGGGGACAAAACTGAAGCGTTTTATTCCGGTATTGAGCCCCTATGACGGAACTCAATACCGGAATTATAAAACGCTAGTGTGAAAGTAGCCTAAAAGGGGTGACCCTCAGGAGCTTTGACTAAAGGCACCTTTACACAGCAGGCAGCAGAAAGCATTTGTTTCCAAAAATTGCCTGCCCATTATAGGAGGTAAAAGGTGCATTAACATGCAGCAATCACCTTCACTGTGTGAGTAATCACTAAAGTGATAGTTGGTCCCAATACATATTTATTTTATCTGGGCTTCAGAACACTGTTTACACAGGATGATGATGATTTATAGCGGTACTTAACCCCTTAGTGACCACCCATACGCCTTTTTACGGCGGTCACTAAGGGGCCTTAGGCTGGGCCGCCGCTTTTTCACGGCGGCCCAGTCTAAGCGCTCCACGGGTCTCCCGTGCAGCGGGGAGCACGGGCCCGGCTCTCACATGAAAGCCGCGGCCCTGCTCTAACAGCCCGGACCGGCAGGAGTGCCGTTCCGGGCTGTTTAACACTTTACATGCCGTGGGCAATGGCGCCCGCCGCATGTAAAGTGCTGACAGAGGGAGCGGTCTCCCTCTGTCTCCCATCGGCACCCTGCAAAAGCGATCGCAGGGTGCCGATGTGTGGGAAGGCTGGCAGGGGTCTGATCTAGGCCCCAGACCAGCCTTGAGTACATTACCAGCAGGCTGCGCCTCTCTGGCGCAGCCTGCTGGTCAAAGTATGAATAACATTGCCATTAAAATGCAATGCACTATAGGGATAATGCATTGCATTTTAAGGGCAATCAAAGTATTGTTTGTTATAGTCCCTCTGTGGGACTATTAAGTGGTAAAAAAAGTTTAAAAAAAAACACATTTTTTCTATTAAAAAAATCCCATAAAAAAAAAATTACTCTTTTTTTTCCATTGAAAATAAGCTTTTCAATGAAAAAAATTGCAAAAAAAAAATCTCCCCCATATGTTTGGTATTGCCACGTCCGTAACGACCCGTACTACATAAATATCACAAAAATTAGCCCCTACGGTAAACACAATTAAAAAAAAAATTAAAAAAAAAAAAGACAATTGCTAATTTATTCTTAGTTGCCACCAAAAAAACGTTATAACAAGCGATCAAAAAGCGTCATTTACTAAAAAAGGATACCAATGAAAAGTACAAGTTGTCCCGCAAAAATGAAGCCCTGACACAACTCCATAGAAAGAAAAATAAAAAAAAAATTTGTTCTTGGGAATCAGCAATGCAAAAACTTTTTTTTTCTTTTAAAAAAAGGATTTTATTGCAAAAAAGTAGTAAAACGCAAAAAAAACTATATGTATTTGGTATCATTGTAATCGTATTGATCCAGAGAATAAATATATGTTGTAATTTATACCGAAAAATGATCGCCGTAAAATTTATAGCGTAAAAACGCAGTGGTGGTATTGCAATTTTTCCCATTTCCCTCCCAGAAAGAGTTAATCAAAGTTAATCAGAAAGTTATCTGTACCCCAAAATGGCACCATTAAAAACTACAACTTCTCCCGTAAAAAATAAGCCCTCATACATCTATATAGACGGAAAAATGAAAAAGTTATAGCTCTTGGAACGCAACGATGAAAAAAGAAAAAAAAACGCTTGGTCACTAAGGCCAAAAACAGGCTGGTCACTAAGGGGTTAAAGGAAATATCTCAAGAAAATTTTATCTGCCAGGTAAAACCAGATAGCAGCACACAAACTTTTTTCTAATCTGTTCTTATTTACTGATTGCAGATTAATTTATTCTGTTTCTTGAACATTATTATGGGAGGTCCCATTTTGCCTGAGCTTTTACAAAGCATTAGGCAGCCACATAGACACAATGGTCTGGAACTGGAATTTAAAATTGACTGTTCCATCAATAATGGCAAGCTTCCCTGGCCCAGATGCAGCAAAACAGGACTAAGCCATGATACTATTACCACCATTTAAACCAAAATGTTATATTTTAGTCTCGGTCACCACAAACCATTGCTCCAATAGCATTCTGACTTGTCCAGGTGATCTTTAGCAAACTGTAGACGGGCACCAATGGTGTTTTGGAGACCAGCAGCTAACACTAGCTAAAGCAGGAAAGGCCTTTAGTTGTGTAGATGAAACCTTTAGTTGCCTAGATGAAACATTGGGTTTCTTTGTGACTTTGTGGACTATTGCATGCTTTGGTGTTGGTGTGATCTTTGTTGGTCGGCCACGCTGGGGAGGGTAATAATGGTGTTGAATTTCCTCCATTTGTACACAATCTGACTGTGGAGACCCTCCATACCCCTTATCAGTTTAGTCACTCTCCTTTATTAGTTTTTCCAGCTCCAGAGCATCCTTTCTATGGACTGGTGCCCAGAACTGAACTGCATATTCCACATGAGGCCGCACCAAAGCTTTGTAAAGTGGTAATATTACATGCCTCTTTTAATACATGACAATATCCTGCTAGCCTTAGAAGCATCTGAATGACATTGTATTCTGTTATTTAATCTGTGATCTACAAGTATACCCAAATCCTTCATTACATGTGACTCTCCCAGTGTTACTTCCCCCTCAGTGCCTGCATATCAAACCATCACTGCCTGCAAGTACTACTTTGTCCAATTGATATTTTCTATAAAATTTGCTGAAATGGTCTTTAATTTCCTAGTCTTCAACAAAATTGTTAAAAATTGTCCTGTCTTCCAAAAAAACTTTTCTTTCCAGTGAGCGTCATCTGGGTGATCACCCATTTCTGTGGATGGTTCACAGCTCCCGTGGGCAACTCTCAGGGGATTGGGGAACTCATACATGCTTAAATTGGATGTTACTCCATATTTTAGGATCATCTTCAATAAAATGTATTATTTTGTTTTTAGTGTCTCCTTCAGGCAGTGATCAATAATTTACTGAGATGCACACCCATCTATCTGGTTTTCTGTGATAGTTATAAAAAAATCTCAACCTCAGAACATCTCATGGAGCACTGTTAAATCCATCATCGAAAATGAGAAAGGAGTATGGTGCAACTACAAACCTACTAAGACATGGGCGTCCACCTAAACTGACAGCCCAAGCAAGAAAAGAACTAATTAGAGAAGCAGCCAAGAGGCCCATGGTTACTCTGGAGGAGCTGCAGAGATCCACACCTCAGGTGGGAGAATCTGTCTACAGGACAACTATTAGTCATGTACTCCACAAATCTGGCCTTTATGGAAGAGTGACAAGAAGAAAGCCATTTTTGAAAGAACACCACAAAAAGTCCCATTTGAAGTTTGCCACAAGCCATGTAGGGGACACATCAAACATGTGGAAGAAGGTGATCTGGTCAGATGAGACCAAAGTTGAACTTTTTGGCCTAAATGCAAAACGCTATGTGTGGTAGAAAACTAACACTGCACATCAGACACAGAGGCTTTGCAGACAGACTATCACCATTCAATCTGACTAAGCTTGAGCTGTTTTGCAAAGGAGAATGGGCAAAAATGTCAGCCTCTAGATGTGCAAAGCTGTAGAGACATACCCCAAAATACTTACAGCTATAATTTAAGTGAAAGGTGGTCTGACAAAGTATTGACTCAGGGAGAATGAATACAAATGCAGACCACATGTTTCAGATTCTTATTTATTATTAGAGATGAGCGAGCATGCTCGTCCGAGCTTGGTGCTCGTTCAAGTATTAGGGTACTTGTAAGTGCTCGCTGCTCGGACGAGTATCTCGCCATGCTCGAGGAAATGGCAACTTCCGCATCGTGCTTTTTAGGCGCCTAAAAACACAGCCAATCACAAGCCAGGAGACTCTGCGGTACACCCAGCATCACGTGGGGCCCTTACATGTCAATAGCAGGGGTTGGCTGGCATGAACAGGTGACCCTGGAATATACTACCGACTGGTCGCGGTGCTCGGCTCAGATGCCGTCTGGATGTCGTTAGGGATAGAGCTGCTGCGTTTCAGGGACAGTGTTAGGGCCTGCATTTAGTTCTCTGTTAGGCAGGGATCACCCACAAAGAAGCCAACAGCCCTTCTAAGGGCTAGAAGACATTTTTTTTTTTTTGTCACTTGGCTGGCTGGCACTAGTACTGCAGCTATCGCCATGTATAACCCCCTTTTATTTTTTTATGTTATATCTCAGTGATACAAATCCATTGCACACAGCAGTGTGGAACCATTCTGTGTGTCACAGTTCAGTACACTCACTATTTTCTGTCCAGGTGACACTTTCTGTATGTCATCGAATACAACCAAGTCATTTGCTTCCTGTCACGTGTATGGCTTGATCCCAAAAATCTCTGTGCGACATTTGTCTGGGTCGCAGTCTAAATAGCTACCGTCAGTAGGGTGTCAGTCAGCGATAGTTTCTGCACATCACGTTCCCAAAAAAACAACAATCCAAAACAAAATATACCAAAAAAATTAGTTTGATAGAGTGATACAAATCCATTTCACACAGCTGCGTGTAACCTTTCTGTGTGTCACAGTTCAGCACACTCACTCCAAACCGTATATTCTGTCCAGGTGACATTTTCTGTACGTCACTAAATTAAACCAGACTGAACAAGTTTGTGGGTTTCAGTACACCAGGCCCATTTATTTTATTTTTTTTATAGAATACACTTATATACAGAAAATGTTGAACCCCAGGGCTAAGGGTCGAGGACGAGGGTGTGGGCGTGGGCGTGGGCATTCAATTACTGCAGGGGGCAGAGGCCGTGGTCCTGGGCAGGGTGAGACAGTACCTGCTGATGAGGGAGCTGTGGAACGCCGCAGAGCTACACTCCCTAGCTTCATGTCTCAACTTACAGGGACACGTGGTAGAGGACTGTTGAAACCACAACAGTGCGAACAGCTGATCTCGTGGATTGCGGATAATGCTTCAAGTAATTTGTCCACCAGTCAGTCTTCCACGCAGTCCACCCACGTTACCCAATGGAGCACTCCTCTGGCTCCTCCACCTCAACCTCCTTCCCCCCAGTCTGCCCCCTCCCAGGAAAATTTGGAATGCGATCCGGCATACTCTGAGGAACTGTTTTCTGGACCCTTCCCAGAGTCACAAACCACTTCTCAGGTTGCTGCTGACCTCTTTCCCGATGCCCAAGTTTTCCAACTGTCGCAGTCTGTGGGTGATGATGATGATGATGATGACAATGTTGAGTTAGTGGAAGAAGTTTGTAAAGAGGTGTCGGACGATGAGGAGACACGGTTGTCAGACAGTGGTGAAGTTGTTGTAAGGGGAGGAATTCCGAGGGGGAAGCAGACTGAGGAATCGGAGGATGACGAGGTGACTGACCCAAGCTGGGTTGATATGCCGAGTGAAGACAGTGCTTCTGAGGCGGAGGCGAGTGCTGCACCAGAACAGGTTGTAAGAGGCAGTGGTGTGGCCAGAGGGAGAAGCAGGGCCAGAGCTGGTGCATCAGCAGCAACTGTTTCACGTAGTGAAGCTCCCGTGGCGAGGCTTAGATGTTCGCAAGTCTGGAGGTTCTTTAAAGAAAGTGAGGATGACCGACGGACTGTGGTGTGCAACCTGTGCCACACCAGGATCAGCAGGGGTGCACCACTACTAGCCTAACCACCACCAGCATGCGCAGGCATATGAGTGCTAAACACCCCACTCAATGGAACCAAGGTCGTTCACCACCTCCTGCGGGTCACACCACTGCTCCTTCCCCGTGTCACTCGCTGCCTCTGCTAGTCAACCCCCTGCGTCACTCGCTGCCTCTGCTAGTCAACCCCCTGCCCAGGACCCCGGCACGAGCGCCTCCCGCCGGAAAACCACACCTTCGCCTCAACGATCCTCTACAGTGTCCACCAACGTGTCCCAGCGCAGCGTTCAGCTGTCTTTACAGCAGACGCTGGAGCGCAAGAGGAAATACAGTTCCACCCACCCACATGCCCAAGCCCTCAACGTCCACATCTCCAAATTGCTTAGCCTGGAGATGCTGCCCTATAGGCTGGTAGAGACCGAGGCCTTTCGCAATCTCATGGCGGTGGCTGCCCCTCGGTATTCGGTCCCCAGCCGCCACTATTTTTCCCGATGTGCCGTCCCAGCCCTACACCAGCACGTGTCACAGAACATCATCCGTGCCTTGACCAACGCTGTTTCTGAGAAGGTCCACCTAACCACGGACACGTGGACAAGTGCTGCCGGGCAGGGACACTATATCTCACTGACGGCACATTGGGTTAACTTGGTGGAGGCTGGGACCGAGAATGACCCTGGGGCCGCTCATGTACTGCCCACACCGAGGATTGCGGGGCCTACCTCGGTCACGGTCTCTCAGACGTACTATGCCTCCTCCTCCGACCCCTCCTCCTCCTCCACCTCCTCCTCCGAATTACCATCCGTGGGCACGGCGCCTTCAGTCGGTAGCTCTAGGCGCAGCAGCAGTGCCGTGGGTAAGCGCCAGCAGGCGGTGCTCAAACTGCTGAGCTTAGGTGACAAAAGGCACACCGCCCAAGAGCTGTTACAGGGCGTCACGGCGCAGACTCATGTGTGGCTGGCACCGCTGAACCTCAAGCCAGGCATGGTTGTGTGTGACAACGGGCGTAACCTGGTGGCGGCTCTGCAACTCGGCAGACTGACACATGTGCCATGCCTGGCCCACGTGTTCAATCTCATAGTTCAGCGGTTCCTCAAGACATACCCCAATCTGTCTGATTTACTCACCAAGGTGCGCCGCATCTGTGCGCATTTCCGCAAGTCGACCACAGATGCTGCCACTCTCAGGGCAGCGCAGCGCCGCCTACAACTGCCCGCTCACCGACTGTTGTGCGACGTGCCCACAAGATGGAATTCTACATTAAACATGTTATTCAGAGTTTACCAGCAGCGCAGAGCGATTGTAGACTGCCAGATGTCAAGTTCCACAAGAACTGGTAGTCAGGTCAGTCAGATTCCTCAAGTCTACAATGAGGAGTGGACGTGGATGTCTGATATCTGCCAGGTGTTGAGCAACTTTGAGGAGTCAACACAGATGGTCAGCGGCGATGCCGCCATTATCAGCCTCACCATCCCGCTGCTTTGCCTGTTGAAAAACTCACTGCTCAGCATCAAGTCGGATGCTTTGCGCTTGTCACAAGAGACGGTGGAGGAAGATACGTCGCTTGATAGCCAGAGCACCCTCCGGTCTGTTTCTCAGCGCGTATCGGAGGAGGGGGATGAGGATGAGGAGGAAGAGGAGGAGAATGTCGGCGAGACAGTAGAGGGTTCCAGTGCTCAGTCCTTAACTCTTGAGCGTGTATGGGCTGAAGAGGAGGACTTGGAGGAGGAGGAGGAGGAGGAAATGGAGAGTCAGGCCAGTGAGGAGAGGGAATTCTTGCGTGTTGGGACTCTGGCGCACATGGCAGACTTCATGTTAGGCTGCCTATCCCGTGACCCTCGCGTTAGAAGAATTTTTTCAAACACCGATTACTGGGTGTTCACTCTCCTGGACCCACGGTACAAGCAGAACCTTTCCACTCTCATCCCTGCAGAGGAAAGGATTATGAGAGTGAATAGATATTAACAGGCCCTGGTGCACAAGCTTAAACAATTCTTCCCATCTGACGCCGCTAGCGGCAGAGGGCATGGTTCTGTGGGCCAAGTAGCAGGGGAGAGGAGGCGAGCAGGCAGCTTGTCCAGCACTGGCAGGGGAACGCTCTCCAAGGCCTTTGCCACTTTTATGTCACCCCAGCAAGACACTGTTACCTGTCCCCAGTCTAGGCAGAGTAGGGGTGAGCTTTACAGAAAGATGGTGAGGGAGTACCTAGCTGACCATACCAATGTCCGTAGCGATCACTCTGCTCCATACAACTACTGGGTTTCAAAGCTGGACACGTGGCCTGAACTGGGTGCTGGCCTGTCCTGCCGCTAGCGTGCTGTCAGAGCGGGTATTCAGTGCAGCTGGTGGCGTCATCACCGATAAGCGTACACGCCTGTCAACTGACAGCGCTGACAGGCTGACGCTTATTAAAATGAACAAAGCCTGGATTTCACGGGAATTCAAATCTCCTCCGGGGGAAAGCAGCTAAAGATTTAAATAACTTATGTATCCGATTCCTCTTCTCTACTCCTCCTACTCCTCCTCCTCCTCCATATCGTCTTTGCCTAACGCTGATCCAAAAAACGCCATTTTTTAGAGGTCCAACTGGCACTCTTTTACCACAATTTTTCAGGAGGGCCCCCTACAGGCCCTCTATTCAAACAATTTTTATAGAGGTCCACCTACAGGCCCTCTCTCCAAAAAATTTTTCCGGAGGTCCACCTACAGGCCCTCTCTCCAAACAATTTTTCTGGTGGTCCACCTACAGGCCCTCTCTCCAAACAATTTTTCCGGAGGTCCACCTACAGGCCCTCTCTCCAAACAATTTTTCCGGAGGTCCACCTACAGGCCCTCTCTATAAACAATTTTTCCGGAGGTCCACCTACAGGCCCTCTCTACAAACAATTTTTCCGGAGGTCCACCTACAGGCCCTCTGTCCAAACAATTTTTCCGGAGGTCCACCTACAGGCCCTCTGTCCAAACAATTTTTCCGGAGGTCCACCTACAGGCCCTCTCTCCAAACAATTTTTCCGGAGGTCCACCTACAGGCCCTCTCTCCAAACAATTTTTCCGGAGGTCCACCTACAGGCCCTCTCTCCAAACAATTTTTCCGGAGGTCCACCTATAGGCCCTCTCTCCAATTCCAGTTTCCAGTTTTATTTGCGCAAACTGCGTAAATTATTATTTTTGGGATAGGTGTGAAAAATATTACCTGCGTATCTATATTGCCCAACATTGGATACGGTAGCAAGTAGAAGACCAAACACATGCTGCCAACAGGGTTCCGCAAATTCCTGGTCTACCCGCAAATTCCTGGTCCACAATGTCAAGGAGGTCCAGGTTCTGTTGATGAGCAACAAGTCCTTGTGTGCTGAAATCGCCGACAACATCTCCATCTAAGAACCTAAAGACCATTGTGGAGAGAGCGGCACAGCTCGCCATCAAAGTGACAAACCCCAACGCCAGACTGCGCAGAGAAGATAACGAATAAATATCTCTGGTTATTTTTGCTAAATAAAAGTTAAATAAACACAAAAAAATTGATCTGTTCCTGTGCCTGATCCACCCAAGTTGAATCTGTCCCATCATGAGAAAGTCCCCCCAAGGAGTCCCCACTGTAACTTGCTTCCCATACAACTACCTCACCCCCCGACACCTGTGTCTCGCCATTGTCCACCACCTCCTCAGACAACACTGGTAAATCCCCACTGTCAGCACACGGAAACAGCAAAAGGTCTTGCGAATTGGGGCAGAGAATGTTCTGGGCTAGCACATCAGGGAAGGGGTGACTATGGGGTTCCAGGGAGTACGTGACCACATGCAATATCCATTTAAAAGTCATGCCACACTTGATCGAGCTCATAATTGACAATTGTACCGGTTGATGCTAAATTTTTAAGTTGGGGTCCTGCGTCGTCATTCTAACTACATCCGGCTGTTGTCACCACCACACACGCTAGCCCAGGGGGCACTCCTCTGGCTCTTCCAGCTCAACCTCCTTCCCCCCAGCCTGCCCCCCACCTACAGGCCCTCTCTCCAAACAATTTACCCGGATAGGGGACGTCTTAGAGATTGTACAGATTTTTGTTTGGTTCTTCTTTTATTTCCCTCCTGACCTGTGATAGGCAGAGCATGGACACGTCCCCTTAGCTGCAGTGGGAAAGACACTCCCCTGGCCAGAGCAAGCTCTTTTTCCGTTTTCCGTGGTCGAAAAATCCATGAAATATAAGGTCCCAAGATAGGGGACGTATACGGTATTAAACTGAGAAGAATCGATACCATACCGGTTGATGCGACAGTTTTTCCAAATCCATTCCGGCTGTTGTCACCACCACACACGCTAGCACAGGGGGCACTCCTCTGGCTCTTCCAGCGAAACCTCCTTCCCCCCCAGCCTGCCACCCCACCTACAGGCCCTCTCTCCAAACAATTTACTTCTTTGCTTATGCTCACCACTATACCACCAACAGCCACAGCAACTGATAAGAACAGATACTAAACTTGATGTCAGCTGCAGTGCCAGCATGAGCAGTGGTGTCACCTGCAGGCGGTGATGGACCTTCGTTGCACCTAGTTGGGTGCTTCCCTAACATGTGATGGGTATTTGCCTCGCCTTTCTTGGTCTGGGTGAGCACAATTGCCATGAGGTTAACCACCAGGCTGTTGCCTGAGAATTTGGGGTAATGGTGGGATTACACAGCCTCAGAGGCATCCATGCATGCTGCCCCTGCTGTTTCCTGTCCATTTCCGCAGTGTTTCCATAATTTTCTGAGGTTTCCAGGTTTTCACCCAGCCTTCCCTAGGCAGAGCCTTGGTCCCCTGCAAAAAATGCTCGAGTCTCCCATTGACTTCAATGGGGTTTGTTACTCGAAACGAGCACCCGAGCATCGGGAAAAGTTCGACTCGAATAACGAGCACCCGAGCATTTTAGTGCTCGCTCATCTCTATTTATTATCAATTTTGAAAACCATTATCATTTTCTTTCACTTCACATAAACTTAAAATACATTTAAGTTTGTGGGTGTAACATGAACAAATGTGGAAAAGCTCAAGGGGTATTTCAAGGCACTTGTAAGTGTTCAAAGGTTCAGAGCGGGTCTTTGAGACTATGATCCCTTTCTCAGTAGTGCTCAGCTATAAGTCTAAATAGTTCCATGTAAAGATGAAATAGATGTGGCACTCACCAATCGTAAAAGGTTCTTTGTACATCCAAAACGGCAGGTCATATATGCAGTGCAGCATGCAAACAGGTGATTTATTATTTGTGCTTTTTTCCTGTTTTATGGCTATGTGCAAGCAGTGTCTGCTGGAGTCAAATGCAACTAATTTATGACACGCAATGTATGATAAATTTCTTGTGCTTGAAAACATGTATAATGAGCAGCTCTTAGTTTTCTTATTCTTTGTATATCAATTCACAGTTTTCAAGATCTCTGCTAGTAGTCTATGAATAGAAGAGGATAAAACATGGTCATGTGATGATCACACAGGAGCATGGATTGCTCCAATTGCAGACCATGTGTGAGAGCCGTACCTTGTAACAAGTGTGTGCACCTTTGTGATGATCATATGGCTGGGACACTGTCATCCTCTGTAAATAATCAAAGAAGCTTCCCATTCAGTGACTAGAGCCAGAGATCTTAAAAACTGTGATTGATACACAAAGTATATCACAAAATTGCATATATCACAAAATGCCTCAACTGTATGGGAAAAACTGTCTAAAATAAGGAGTTCATCATGCCAGCTGGGAGCCTTGTGAAGGCCCCAGGACTGCCACGTTAGGATTTCTTTTACATCCTGTCTCTGGCAGGGTGGACTCTGAATGACAACTCTATATGATAGAGAAATCAAGAAGAATAGAAATTCTCTTAATGGGTTGTCCAAGTTCAATGTATTCTGTGGCAAATGGCAGGGAAAAAAAAACTTACACTTGTCTTCCTGATCCCCTCTGATCCAGCGCCTCCTTTCAGCTAGGCTGCCGCCATGACATACTGTTTTGGCTGTGGCGGCGAGTGCCATATACCAATCATATACCAACCAATGGCCTCAGAGGGGCAGCAGTGCTGAATGGGAGAGTACTCGGGAAGGAACATTTAAGCTTATAATTACTTTATCAGCATCTTTTAAACCTTTGACTCCTGCACCCTTGTATATGGAATTACCTTTTGAACTCTCCATGTGCACGTTTTATGCATATTATCATCTCACTCACTTCTATAGTGAGGACCATGAGAACACATTATCCCATAGAGTCCACTATCTTCCATGGTACAAGCTTAGGTTACTCTTATGTAAGATCCTACAACTGAAACAGAAACTGAGGAGAAACTATTAAATAAGTGACAATGAGCATCCTGTTCCAGAAACATGCAAAAATTGGAAAATGAGAACTTATAAGGAGCAGGTTGTTGAGTAATTACATGACACCAGCAACAAAGCGGCAGGGGAACTGACACCTCAGCTCTGAGGACCAGGCTGGAGGAAGTAACCTGTCGTGGTCACCTGTTACGGTCTCCTTCCTTCTCTTTCCTGCACCTGATATCACACAGTACATTTACAAACCTTCACACTTTGCTGACATTTCCTCTGGAGCATTGTCTCACTTGTCAGCTTGCAGTGTAAAGACCTAACAGGTTGTCCGCAAACAATGTAGCATTCCTCACTTCCCCACACTCTGCAGACGCCTTCTTTATACCAACTTATCATTTACATTGTTTGTATAGTCTTATGTCTTTAAACGCGTCTTCACATGTTTTTTCACTACTTTGGGGAAACCTGCTAAATCTCAGCCAGCAATAAAAACTACACATTTTGAGCATCGGTGGGAATGAGTCATTGCTGTACTTGTGATGAGCAGGTTGTGGATGCCTGTAAAGAAGCTCTAGTAAAATATTTGAAATAGTTCTTAGGCCTAATTCACATGGCTTGTATTTGCATAAGTCGCATTAGCTGTCCCTACTGAAAGGGACACCACAGGTCAATTGGAAATTTGTGACACCACATTTTAATGTTAATTGTAAAGCACTTTTTAGTTTATTTTATGTATTATACACTGTATGGTGGCATTTAGTGGTTATCTAGGTGGTTATCTAGGTAACTGTATGGGAGTGTTATTTGTCCAACATATGGCACCATACTGTAGGGGAATAATAATTAGGCACTCTGTGGTATGGTTATTTCCCATTTTTTCATTTTCGTTTTTTAATCCCAGCCTTCCCAAAGCCATAAAAGTTTTTTTTATTCTTCCATAGCCGTATGAAGGCTTGTTTTTTTGCGGGACAAGTTGTTCTTTCTAATGGCACCATCTACAGTTGCATACAATGTAATCGGGTGGAAATATTAAAAGAAAACACAATTCCGCCACAGTTTTATGGGTTTTGGGGGGAAATTTTTTTTTTCTTTGCATCACCATATTCGTTCCTATAACTTTTTTTATTTTTATGTATACTGAGCTGTGTGAGGACTTTTTTTGGGGTGTGTATGACTTTGATCAATTTTTATTCAAATTTTTGTGGGAGCTGAAGCCACCAAAAAATGGCAATAATTATTTTTATATTTTAATTCTACAGGCATTTTCACATGTGGAGATACCCATTATGTTTATATTTTTATTTGTTTACTTTTATTTTAATTTTGGGGAAAGGAGGGTGATTTGACCGACCACTGCTGGATTACAGGGTGGTCGTAAACATGGAAACAAAAAGTGTATAATGTGATGGAAAAATGAATCCATCCGGCAATGGAAACAAAATGGGCAATTACAATACATTAGTAAGTGCCTTGTATTAACTTTCTCTACATGATAAATGCCATTTGCTGAAGTGACAAAACCCCTTTAACTTCCATCTTTATAGCAGGGAAGAATAGAGCAACTTTATATACGGTGCCTGGTAACTGATTGGTCTGTTTTAAAGGGAGTCCGTTACCAGGAAATCCACAGTTAAACCAGGCGCACTACCTTGTAGGGCTTTCACAGATGATCATTTAGCGATCTGTCACTTCATACTGGAGAAAAAGTACTTTTAATCCATATGCAAATGAGCAGTTAAGTGCACCGAGGGAAGGCCAAGCCATTCTTGCGCCTCCTGTTTCCTCTGCATATACAGTGCCTTGCGAAAGTATTCGGCCCCCTGGAACTTTTCAACCTTTTGCCACATTTCAGGCTTCAAACAAAATGATATAACATTTTAAATTTTTGGTGAAGAATCAACAACAAGTCGGTCACAATTGTGAAGTGAAACGAAATTTATTGGATCATTTAAACTTTTTTTGTAATAATAAAACTGAAAAGTTGGGCGTGCAAAATTATTCGGCCCATTTACTTTCACTCCAGAAGTTCATTGAGGATCTCTGAATGATCCAATGTTGTCCTAAATGACTGATGAAGATAAATAGAATCCACCTGTGTGTAATCAAGTCTCCATATAAATGCACCTGCTCTGTGATAGTCTCAGGGTTCTGTTTAATGCACAGAGAGCATCATGAAGACCAAGGAACACACCAGGCAGGTCCTTGATACTGTTGTGGAGAAGTTTAAAGCCGGATTTGGATACCAAAAGATTTCCCAAGCTTTAAACATGCCAAGGAGCACTGTGCAAGCGATCATATTGAAATGGAAGGAGTATCAGACCACTGCAAATCTACCAAGACCCGGCCATCCCTCTAAACATTTATCTCAAACAAGAAGAAGACCAAGAGGCAGTCAAGAGGCCCATGATCACTCTGGATGAACGGCAGAGATCTACAGCTGAGGTGGGAGAGTCTGTCCATAGGACAACAATCAGTCGAACACTTCACAAATCTGGCCTTTATGGAAGAGTGGCAAGAAGAAAGCCATTTCTCAAAGATATCCATAAAAAGTCTTGTTTACAGTTTGTCACAAGCCACCTGGGAGACACACCAAACATGTGGAAGAAGGTGCTCTGGTCAGATGAAACCAAAATCCAACTTTTTGGAAACAATGCAAAACGATATGTTTGGTGTAAAAGCAACACAGCTCATCACCCTGAACACACCATCCCCACTGTCAAACATGGTGGTGGCAGCATCATGGTTTGGGCCTGCTTTTCATCAGCAGGGACAGGGAAGATGGTTAAAATTGATGGGAAGATGGATAGAGCCAAATACAGGACCATTCTGGATGAAAACCTGTTGGAGTCTGCAGAAGACCTGAGACTAGGACGGAGATTTATCTTCTAACTAGACAATGATCCCAAACATAAAGCAAAATCTACAATGGAATGGTTCAGAAATAAACATATCCAGGTCTTAGAATGGCCAAGTCAAAGTCCAGACCTGAATCCAATTGAGAATATGTGGAAAGAGCTGAAAACTGCTGTTCACAAACGCTCTCCATCCAACCTCAAAGAGCTCAAGCTGTTTTGCAAGGAAGAATGGGCAAGAATTTCAGTCTCTAGGTGTGCAAAACTGATAGAGACATACCCCAAGCGACTTGCAGCTGTAATCGCAGCAAAAGGTGGTGTAACAAAGTATTAATGCAAGGGGGCCAAATAATTTTGCACGCCCCACTTTTCAGTTTTATTATTACAAAAAAAGTTTAAATGATCCAATAAATTTCGTTCCACTTCACAATTGTGACCCACTTGTTGTTGATTCTTCACCAAAAATTTAAAATTTTATATCTTTTTGTTTGAAGCCTGAAATGTGGCAAAAGGTTGAAAAGTTCCAGGGGCCGAATACTTTCACAAGGCACTGTACTTGTCTACAACTGCACAGCAGCTGTCTCAGTGGTTACATGTATGATAAGATTGGTCTTTGAAATACATGAACGTGTTTGTACCCCTGCAGAGGACTCCAATGATTGCAAGCAGCGACCACTTAGCTATAAGTAAGAGCAATCCTTTCGACAGTTGTCTGAAAATGTGATAAAAAAATAGAGTAACATTAGCCAAACTATGTCTTCAATTCCAACCTTAAAGGGGTTGTGCAGGTGGTATATTGATGACCTATCCTCAGGACAGGTCATTAATATCTGATCTTCAGGGGTCTGACACCTAGTATCCCTACTGATCCGCTGTTTGGAGAGGAGGTGGAGCTCTGTGAGAGCACTAATTCTTCATTACACTGCCCATTGTCTTTTAACTGCAGTGTTCTCGGTTGAATTTCACTGCGCCGCCGCTGCAATGTAGATTATGCATAGTGTAATATAGAGCAAGCAGTGCTGGCGTGGAAAGCCGCCTCCTCTTCAAACAGCTGATCGTAGGGGTGCCGGGTGTCAGGATTTTGATGGCCATCAATACACTTACAGGTGAAACCCTTAGTTCATGTTCACATGTGGAGGATACACTGCAAATCTACATCACTGTACAGTACCAGTAAAGTGGATGAGATTTGAAGAAATATCATCCATGCGCTGTAAAAAGAATCTACAGCATGTCAATTTATCCTGCAGACTTCCACCCTTCGCAATTGAGAGAGTGAAATCCACAGCCATTGCATTGGCAAAATACACATATAATTCATGTGTATTTTGCTATGGATGTTGCAGTGTATCTGCAGCAAAATCTGCAGTGAACTTTTCCGCTGTAGTTCACGTCCTGTGTGGACGTACTCTGGTAAGGACATAGGGAACAGCCACACTCTTAGGTGTCCTTTATATTTTCTCTCATTTTATGGTCCACTCCTGATCGTGACTTCCAAAACTGCACCAGGAAAACAGACTGTGTGGCCGCCCCTTTATAATTGCGGTAGTTGCGTCATGATATCAGGAAATATGTTAAATAAACGTATAAAGAACTGCTCTCACTCATTCCAGATTGTATGTTTTACCCATTTAAAGGCCACTTGGTTAATAATACCATTACCCACATGGCGGTTTCATAGTCCTGGGCTTGCTTCCACATGAAAGCTTCTTTCACTTGCATGTGTTAAACTTTCCGCCAGCACATGTGCGATTTCTTGTTGATTTCAGTGTTTATATATTTAAGGAAGGGTTTAAATTACAGAAGGGGTTTATTACTAATCCCCCAGATGTTAACAATTACATTCTTGCTGTAACAAATGCATTATTTAGTACATTTAAAGAATAAGAACCGGACACATTATATCGCAGCAAAATACTGGCCTCATGAACTGCAATGCAATCAGCCAGTGATGAATCATCACCACATCTCTCACAATCAAAGCCATAAACTACATTTAAGAACAGCAATGTTTTACTACAGGACGCCATGGACAGGTGCAAGTGAACACTGCAGAAATCCAGGCAGATTAAAGCTTCATACTCGTACTAGTCAGGTGATTAATCCAAGAGGGAGACAGCAACTGTAAAAAATATAATCATTTGTGTGCAATTTAAAGGAGTTGCCCCCGATTTTTATAAAACTACCCTAACAGCAGCAAATGCGATCAAAACACAAAATAACCATAAGTCATCTTTTATATCCCCGCCTCTCCAGTGCTCCCCATCGGTTTTGTCAGTATGGCCCGTAGCTATCATGTCACATGCATCCACATGACTAAAGCAGCCGATCGCTGGCCTCAGCGGATTCAAGCAAAAATGCTAATGGAAGTTATTGGCTGCAGCAGTCACATAGATGTACGGCACTTCATTGATGCAAAGTAAACAAAGAACAGGGGAGTCCACTGCAGTGTCAGCACTGGAGCGGTGGGGGACTTAATACACTACTGTTCACTACTGCTAGCCTACATTATTAAAATTCTAGACAACTCTTTGATATTGCAGGTTTTTAAATGGAACTCTTGTCGTGATCTAAATTTCATTTCAAGTCAGTTGTGATATCTTTTTATTATTTTGGTAATGAAGCTGGTTTCAGGTTGTGCCTCAACAAAGGATTTCTAACTGATCACCAAAAGGTGTTTAATGCAAACTCATCATGTCACCAGCAGTGTCGAAGGGTGGTGTGGACATCAGCCAGTGGTCGCTCCATTATTCTTTTCATTTGCTATCAACAGGTACTCAGCAGTTCTTCTGGAAACCAGAAAGCCAGTCACCTGTACAACAAGAATGAGAAGTTGTAGCTAATAGAATATATTTCACTGTGTTATCATTTTAAGTTTTTGAAGGGAAACATTTTTTCAAAATAGAGCTCCAGTTTTAAGCTTCAATAACGAGAAGCTACTAGTTTTGGAAATTTTGTTATTATAAATCCTAAAACAGATGTACTGTGACAACATTGTCATGGCTGAGCTGCGATAGCATGCACATGACAGGTAAGGAGATTACAGAAAATATAAATGGAATAATAACTAAGAAATGTAGTAGACCTTTTCCCATACAGTACATGTAGAGTACATTCATACTAAAAGCATTCACCAGTGGTTTAAAAAAATTGAATATGTGAGTATTGAAGATCAGAGGAGCTTTCAATGTTCCATTTCTTTAGGACATAGGAGCATAGTCATAGAACAACCCAGTAGTAGAAGTGGCCAGCAGAGATTAGACAATTGTGTTCATGAAACTGAGGATCATCCTCAGTACTAAAAGGAATGAAGTTCTGTAGGCTGTGCCAGAGAGTGAAGCTCCTTGAGTCCAATGCAGAATCTCTGAGGTTACATTCACATGACAGTGAAGAAAAACGATTAAGAACTGTAAGTTTTTCACAGATGCCTTTCTGAAAAACAGCCATTAAAATGTCCCCCATGACTTGGGTGGGGACTGTCAGCTCATGAACACAGTCAAAATAGGATATGTCCTGTTTTTTGATGGCCACTCTTCCCTGTCAAAACGGACATGTGAATATACCCATAGACTGTCATTGCTCTAAAAATGGACATGCAAATACACCCATTGGCTGATATTTTTCTGAAAACAGCCTGGCCTTTACACTGCCATTTTCACTGTTGTTTGAATAAGGCCAAAGAATGCCCCACAACTAACATGTGCTCTTTATGGTAATGGTGTCTTATTATGAGGCAGAAGGGCTTTTGGGCCTCTCAGGCACCAAGGTCTGAGAACAATTGCTACCTTTGCAGCCTCTATAACCATGCTCCTGCCTGAAGTACATGGGGAAAGGCTACTAATGATATAACAATGTTTTGAACTGAAAAAAAAATGTATTTGGATACTTAACTAGTATATCCTCCCCTTCAGTGGTAAAAGTCATGGCCTCCCATGACTATGGGAACCATATTAAAAGCAAGGCCTTGAAGGTCAGGATTGTGATTGGTCACTGTAATTGTTAAAGAGGAACATGAGAAACCACTCAGCAGGACACCATGAGGATGCGAGGCATCGCTGTGTTCCTTAATGGATAGTGCAGGGCATCTTCTCTTTACCAGATATTTGCTACTGTATTTTTTACATATGTTTGCATTTGTCACCTTGTGGTGAATCTGTCAGACTTGAGATTCCCTCTGATGTAAGACCCCTGGCTGTGCTACAATGGTCACTTGAGCTTAGACCTTCTGGCCTCCTACAGTCCTGACCAGCACTAGTCATGATGCTTGAAAGCTGAGAGGCTGCATGGCCTGTTAGATCTTTCTAATCAAAGGCTGGAGAGGTTCACTTGGTTCTGTGATGACCAACAGGTGCAGTGTATAAACCAAAGAGAAAGCATGTTCTGAAAAAATGTGACCTTTGTGTACGAAGAGAATCTCATAATTGGGGTCTTAAATAGGGCTTATGGAGAATATAGTATAAGCCTGTGATGCTGCCCCAATAATGTTCCATTCATTCCCATGTATGTATCATTGTTGCCTGTGGCTTCTAACGATAAAGGTTACCCATGTGTTTCATAAACCATCTTCAGAAAACCATTTGTTCATTGCAACTCATACAGCTGGCCCTGTACCGTATGTAAAGACTGTACACAGTATATAGTTACATAGTTGAAGAAGAAATCCTTGGATCAACATCCTATCTCATGTAGATACATTCTTCATATGAGTTGCAAAATGTATGTTATTTAAAAAAAATATATACTATTTTGAAGAAATACCTACAGTATATACCTATAAGGATTTCTATTTTCCTATAGGTTTAAGACAGCAGTGATCTGGAGGAACAGTGCTGTTACATCTCTGTATTGCATATCACAATGAATTTATGGTCCACTTCAGAGATTCAGGTCAGGTTGCTACTGGTCATCCATGGACCCAAAGCTTTGTGTATTGTTATATGCTTTAATACAGTTGTACCAAATTAGCACAATTAAACTAGATAAAGGCACCAATATACCTTAGATAGCTGTTAGCTAAACACTTGTTCGGCTGTCAACTATCTCACCCAACTCTCCCATACACATGAATGAACGTCACATGTTTTCATAACATGGCTGCTGATGGAGGGTCATGTGACCAGGCAAATCACCTCCATGTGATGTCTCCTCCATTCAAACACACCGCACCTGCCATCTGCACTTGTTCTTTTGGGAGTTTAATGCAGGTGCAGTGTGTTTGAATGGAGGAGGCATCACATGGAAGTGATTTGCCTAGTCACATGACCCTCCATCAGTAGACATTTTATGGACAGTATTTCTATGTGGACAGCATAAAAGACTTTGTAAACAAGGGGGCATACCTTATGAAACATAGAAAATGGTTCAGAATTCCAACAAAGGCTACACTAGTCCTAGTCACTCACTGACCACTCAGCTCCCTGCGCTCCACCCCTCCTTCAGGCCGGCGGTACACAGAATGGTGAAGCAGGGAGACTTCTTCCTGCTCCACCATTCAGCCTGCAGGCACAGATTGTGCTGCTGGCCTATGTGGGTGGAGCCTGCAACCCGGAAATCTGCCTAAGCTCCGCCCACACTGTGCTGCAGAGCAATCTGTGTCTGTAGGCGAGAGAGGCCTGTGTGCTTCAGGAATGGGAAAGGTGAGTAGGTACTGTGTTATTTGTTGTGTTTTTATTTTTAACACAGCGAGGGTATTACTACTACAAAGGGGGCACAGAGGGCATTACTACCATAAAGGGTACAGAGGACATTACTACTATAAATGGGGCACAGAGGGCATTACCACCAAGAAGGAGGCAGAGATGGCTTTTCTACTATAAAGGGGACACAGAGGGGCATTGCTACTATGAAGGGGGCACAGAGGGCATTACTACTATAAAAGTACACAGAGGACATTACTACTATAAAGGGGGCACAGAGGGCAATACTACTATAAAGGGGGCACAGAGGGCATTATTACTATAAAGGGGCACAGAGGACATTACTACTATGAACCGGGCACAGAGGGCATTGCCACTATGAAGGGGGCACAGAGGACATTGCTACTATAAAGGAAGCATAGAAGGCATTGCTACTATGAAGGGGGCACAGAGAGCATTACTACTATAAAAGTACACAGAGGACATTACTACTATAAAGGGGGCACAGAGGGCAATACTACTATAAAGGGGGCACAGAGGGCTTTACTAATATGAAGGGGGCACAGTGGGCATTACTACTATGAAGGGGCACAATAGGGATCATTACTATGAAGAGGGCACAATGGGCATTACTACTGTGAAGGTGCACAGAGGGCATTACTACTGTGAATGGGGCACAGTGGTTATTAATACTATGAAGGGGGCCCAGAGTGCATTACTTATGTTAAGGGTCACAAAGAGGGCATAACTACTGTGAGGGGCATAACTATTATGGGGGCACAGAGTGGGCATTACTATTGTCAAGGGGGCACAATGTGCATTACTTCTGTGAAGGGGGCACAGAGAGGGCATAACTACTGTGAGGGGGCACAGAGGTGTCTGTCCCTGTGTGTGTCTATCCCTGTGTGTGTCTGTCCCTGTGTGTGTGTTGGTCACCAGGTCCATAGTGTTCCTATGTCTTGACGCAGCTGCATCAGGACGTTCTGTGTGGGACAAGAAGAAGGAAGAGGAGGCAGCACCACCAGCATGTAGTCCTGTGGGAGAGGCACAGGGAGGCACACTAAGGACATAGGTAACACTACCACATGATCTACACTAGTGGTATCTGTGGTTTTATATAGGACTGCAAGTAACACTACTACATTTTCTGTACTCAGATCGCCATCACTGTGTTGACTGTGGTGTTACTTCGGACTGCAGCTGATATCAACAACATTATCTGTACTTGTACTTCCCCAGATCTGGCAGGACAGTCTCAGAGTTCGGTGGCTACTTAACTTTCATACTATTTTTTAATGGGAGGAGGTGGCGCCATTTAAACTTTTGGCTCAGGCAGCAGAAGAGCTAATACATAGTATATGATCTACTATAAGTCATAGATGTAGGCCCGGTAATGGCACAATTTTCCAGCATTGTATTAAAAGAGAGAATAAGCTTAAAAATGTGTCACCAAAATGTTTTTCTGCCAGTTAAAACCAGATAGCAGCACATATCCTTTTTTCTTATCTCTTTTTATTTCTTTTTATTTCCTGATTGTAGATTTTTTTTGTTAAATTTCCTGAACGTGATATGGGGTCTGCCAGCTTACCTGAGCTGTTCTTAACAGCATTTACACAGCATTAAGAAAATTGCTTTACAGCCCCATGCTCCATAGACACAATGGTCAGGAGGGGACCCTATTGACTTCTATGGGAGAGTTCTCTAGGCATGCCATGTGACCTGTGCAGAGGTCATTGTACAAGGAAAGAATAGATAAACTCTGACAATCACCTATTGTGAATAGTGGCTCTTGTCTTATCTGTCATTCTAATCCTGCCTGTAATGATATCACCTCTGTGTATAGATAAGCAGGTAACTAGTAAAGAGATCTGTACAGATCCAGAAGTAGCGTCTATTATTAGACTTAGTGGCCAGTGGGAAAACTGCAGGATTTTATGGTTTTTGTTTAAATATAGATATCGACATGGAAAATTAAACATATCACCAAAAATTATTTTAAAATATGTTAAACATAAAAACTTGATTTAAACAAAAGGTCATTTTCTGATGAAACATTTCCTTTAAACACCAGTTGTTTGTCTTGTTTTGTGGGGAAAATTATTTAAATTAAAAAAATAAGTAATTTCACCACACAACATTCAAAAAGTATTATAAAAGGAAATACATGTTTTATAACCTACTCCAACTACACCAGAATCTGGCCAGAACTGGCATCCCGTGCCCACCGCTGCCCCACTCCTTTACGCAGGCACAGGGACTGCACTACTCAGGTTCATAACTATAATTCATAGTAAGCACATTTAAAAAATAAAAGCACATTTATAAAATTACAGAAAAAAACATACTGAATGGGTTGTTGCATCCCTTTCGGTTTCAATAGAAAACATGATTTGATTCTTCATTATTGATCCTTATTCATTAATGTTTATTTTCAGTATGTTTTTTCTGTAATTTTATAAATGTGCTTTTATACATGTATGTGGGAGTATTCATTCCCCGCCCACTGGCAATTTGTCTCTGCTATTTAAACCAGTGGTTTCAGATGTCCTATGACATCATGACTAAGGATCTGTATTGCGTGATCTGAAACACGTAGATAAGGACTCTGTAAGTGTTGGCTTTTAACTGTGCATCTGGATGAAGAAAATAAAGGCTGGAATATATTTGCATTTTTTGGAAGCTGGTGAATTTTTTCCTCTGTTTTTCTATGGCTATAGTTACACCCATGGCACTAGTCATGCAGGCTACTCACCCGCTCTCCGATTCCACTTTCCTTCCTCCATCGGCAATGGTCCTGGTCACTGATGTCCTTGGTAGGCAGCCTGTGTGTATGAACCCAAAGAAGCTAGGCCTGTTCCATTGGCCGCTTGGGCTCTCACTTTCAGCCACTTAAAGGTCCAGTGCGTTCACCCAAATCCTTCCTCAGCCAATGACAGGTCAACCATGTGTATTTAAGGTGCTCTCCCCAATGGAAGGATGCCTGAGCTTTAGGTTCCTAGCCTCTAGTTACCAGTGATGATGCGATATTCTGTCTAACTACCCGTGTATCATATTTCTGCATGACAACCAACTTTGACTCCACATCTCATGCCCTGGCCTCAGCCTGTTTCTCATATTGCCCATTGCCGCCTTCCCAGACGTCTGACTAGTTTCTCGAATTCATTTGTACACTGTCTGCACTTACCTCAGACTATCAGTGGACTACAAATATTACCATTCAGAGATTTGCACCAGTGTCTCTGATTCCCCTGGGTCAGCTGCCAACTACACCAAGACTATCTTAAGAACTGGCGGCCTGGAAGCTCCTCTGAAGCAAGATTCCTGTTTAGAGGTTAAAGAGTGAATACCAGGAGATACAAGGAGGATAACACCCTCAGAGCTAACCCAAAGCCAAACTGGTTACTTGGCACGGTGGGACCACACCTACTGTTTGTTACACACGGTAGCTAAGTACCACAAAGTGATAATATAGTTCAGTATGTGATAGCCAATATGATAGACCAGAGCTACCTCTAAGAAACTGTAGTCTACTAGGGATCAGTAGGAATCCTCTTACTTGTGATCACACAGACTTTGTGTGAGGTATGCAAGAGGGACAGCCAAAAATGGAAACCTAATGAAACACATGCTCTGTTAGAGTCAGATTTCATTACAGTGGTAGTTGCTTCTCAGCTGTGTTCATATTCGCATTGATCCAATCTTACAATAGGTACATACAGTACAGACCAAATGTTTGGACACACCTTCTCATTCAAAGAGTTTTCTGTATTTTCATGACTATGAAAATTGTAGATTCACACTGAAGGCATCAAAACTATGAATTAACACATGTGGAATTATATACTTAACAAAAAAGTGTGAAACAACTGAAAATATGTCTTATATTCTAGGTTCTTCACAGTAGCCACCTTTTGTTTTGATTACTGCTTTGCACACTCTTGGCATTCTCTTGATGAGCTTCAAGAGGTAGTTACCTGAAATGGTATTTCAACAGTCTTGAAGGAGTTCCCAGAGATGCTTAGCACTTGTTGGCCCTTTTGCCTTCACTCTGCGGTCCAGCTCACCCCAAACCATCTCGATTGGGTTCAGGTCTGGCGATGGTGGAGGCCAGGTCATCTGGCGTAGCACCCCATCACTCTCCTTCTTGGTCAAATAGCCCTTACACAGCCTGGAGGTGTGTTTGGGGTCATTGTCCTGTTTATAAATAAATGATGGTCCAACTAAACGCAAACCGGATGGAATAGCATGCCGCTGCAAGATGCTGTGGTAGCCATGCTGGTTCAGTATGCCTTCAATTTTGAATAAATCCCCAACAGTGTCACCAGCAAAGCACCCCCACACCATCACACCTCCTCCTCCATGCTTCATGGTGGGAACCAGGCATGTAGAGTCCATCCGTTCACCTTTTCTGCGTCGCACAAAGACACGGTGGTTGGAACCAAAGATCTCAAATTTGGACTCATCAGACCAAAGCACAGATTTCCACTCGTCTAATGTCCATTCCTTGTGTTCTTTAGCCCAAACAAGTCTCTTCTGCTTGTTGCCTGTCCTTAGCAGTGGTTTCCTAGCAGCTATTTTACCATGAAGGCCTGCTGCACACAGTCTCCTCTTAACAGTTGTTGTAGAGATGTGTCTGCTGCTAGAACTCTGTGTGGCATTGACCTGGTCTCTAATCTGAGCTGCTGTTAACCTGCTATTTCTGAGGCTGGTGACTCGGATGAACTTATCCTCAGCAGCAGAGGTGACTCTTGGTCTTCCTTTCCTGGGGCGGTCCTCATGTGAGCCAGTTTCTTTGTAGCGCTTGATGGTTTTTGCGACTGCACTTGGGGACACTTTCAAAGTTTTTCCAGTTTTTCAGACTGACCTTCATTTCTTAAAGTAATGATGGCCACTCGTTTTTCTTTACTTAGCTGCTTTTTTCTTGCCATAATACAAATTCTAACAGTCTATTCAGTAGGACTATCAGCTGTGTATCCACCTGACTTCTGCCCAACACAACTCATGGTCCCAACCCCATTTATAAGGCAAGAAATCCCACTTATTAAACCTGACAGGGCACACCTATGAAGTGAAAACCATTTCAGGTGACTACCTCTTGAAGCTCATCAAGAGAATGCCAAGAGTGTGCAAAGCAGTAATCAAAGCAAAAGGTGGCTACTTTGAAGACCCTAGAATATAAGACATATTTACAGTTGTTTCACACTTTTTTGTTAAGTATATAATTCCAGATGTGTTAATTCATAGTTTTGATGTCTTCAGTGTGAATCTACAATTGTCATAGTCATGAAAATACAGAAAACTCTTTGAATCAGAAGGTGTGTCCAAACTTTTGGTCTGTACTGTATGTGGACTCCAGGAAATAAATTTTTGGTTGAAAAAAACAAGTTTGATAGCTTTGTTTTCTGTTTTCTTCTTGAGTTTAGTATTTTGCATCTGTACATAAAACATAATGCCTATATATATAAAAGGATGATATCATGTTGTAAAAAGACAGGAGGATCTTACAGAGTTATATTGGCTTTACTATTTATTTTCTATATTTGAGTTTGCATGAAACTGCGGTAGTAGCTTGGTTCTAGTGGTTTTGTATTGTCTCTTGCTGGAATGGCCATATACCGTAGAATGAATCATTTGAATTTCCATAGGTTTATATGAAACATTTGCTTAATGTATAAAACTGAAAACATCCTACAACACATCTCACATCATTGGGAACCCCTAATGCTTTAAAAATGGAATTCAGTACAATATTAGAACTATGAACCAAAAATGTGCATTTAGTGCTTAATGTTTCAGATTTGTGACCTGTGTACACCATGTCAGAACAAGGTGGGATGGCAGTCCCAAGGGTATGTACTATAGGCACAGGTTACAGCACAGGAGTCAGTTTGACAGATAGGAGGAGGGAGAAACAATGAAAAGTATAAAAGGCATAGTGTCAGCAGGCGTATAGGAATGTGTTTTTACTATGCAGGATGTCAGTTTAGTTACCAATTAAACTTACACAATACTGAGCTGTTGTGTTATCCTGACTCCAGCGGCTGCTGGGCTGACAGCTTTTTATCAAGCCTTTTGCTTCTTTTAGTTTTGCTGACTGTCTTGGAGAAGACTTGAAGGACTAGGTGGGGGAGGAAAGTGATTGTCGTTAAGACAGCTATTTATTTATCTCTGTCTACAGTACCAAGACTCTCAGAGCTCCCTTCTGCACGGATGTCCATATTGCTATGTATTCTTTACAACATGGCCATACGCATTACATAAATGTAAGCTTAGCCAGTGATTCAGGTGTATGGAGACAGCCTGACTGTCTCCCAACCTCTGGATTTCAACATCCCTAATCCCAGTTTGTCTACTACAACAGCTATTCCCATCTCATTATTTAATTAAAGAGGCATGAACATTAAAGGGACACTATCGCGAAGAAAAAATTTTTGATATGTTTTACAACATAACAAAAGCAGGTTTTAACATAATGTATTTTTCAAATTGTGTAAATGTTTTTTTTTTTATTCAGTTTTCTTGCCTTACATGGGGGCTGCCATGTTGGAAGTAAAGTGTGACAGTCTGGATTTACAACACAATGGCACCTCAGGCATGTACATAGGCTTCCTCAGTCGCTGCTGACCCTATAGAGAATGAATGGAAGATGTGAGCCCGCCCCTGTGATGACACCAGTAACACACAGCCAGGTCCTCCCTCCTTGCTGCTGGGGACTCAGAAACAGAGTAGATGGAGGTTCTTGGGGCTGTAGGACCTTAGTGATGTAATCGGCCATGTGACCAGTGGGGGAGGAGACTGAGGAGCAGAGATCTGTGTTTTTGTAACGAAGCCATTTTCTCATCTTATCTTGCTGAAGCAGTGATGTCACCGCTGAAGGTGTGAATTGGTGATGTCATTGGTACCACCCACTTTTTTGCAGCATGCCTACTTACAGGTTGCTCAAAGCCTCATTTGGCCAGCAGAGCTCCCCCTGGTGACCAAAGATGGTAAATATGGTAAAATCTAATATTTATTTATAATATTTCACACATTGGAATTTTTATTTATTTATTTATTATTTCTTACAAATATATAATAGATTTTTTTAGCATAAATAAAATATAGAACAGGTTTTTGTGATAGATTCCCTTTAATGTCTACAACTAAACGGTATAGTCATTATGAAGCTGCTCATAAATGTAGCCTAAGGGCAATATCTTGTAGTATGTAAAATTTATCTTTAACTCCTTAAAGGGGTATTCCGGTAACGTAACTTAATTTTTGAAAAACTGTATTAAGTCTGCAAGCTGTGACCCAACCAGAACCCATACCTATACATATAACCAGAGCTTCATTTTACCTTGCAATCCATTTGTCTAGCTCCTGTGTGAGCCTGCAACACACTGAGAGAATCATGGCTCCTGATCTTCCCTCACAAAACTACAATTCCTACAATGCCTAGCTTTCCTGCTTTGAGTTTCTGCTTGTTCATGAATGCTGCTGATTACTGATTGGCTGCCTGACATTCCAGTGCAGACACGCCCCCTCTACTCAGTAATCAGCAGCACACTAACATTTAGCTAGAGAACTGATAGCAACACACTGAGCATGCCTGACCTGACAAAGGCTCAGAACTACAGGTCGGTGCCATGGTAACCTATGAGGAACACAGAGGGTAGTAAGGAAGAAAGTAGTTTTATAACTACTGAACGGTAAATATGTGAAATTGACATTATATTAGGTAATTATTGATGATGAATTAGTCTAACACATAAGTTATATTTATGGTAACCGGAATACCCCTTTAAGTACCAGGCCCATTTTTGGTTTTGCATTTTCATTTTTTCCACCCCACGTTCCAAGAGCCATAACTTTTTTCATTTTCCATTCAAAAATACAAATTAGGGCTTATTTTTTGTCAGATAAGTTGTATTTTTAAGGGCACCATTTAATTTACTTGAAAAAACCCGCAATTCCGCCAAGGTTTTTGGGGTATTGACATCAAGGCGTTAATTGTGAGTTAAAATGACGACTTCCTTATTTTGCTGCTCAACACGAATACGCCGATACCAAACTTGTGTAGTTATTTCCTTATTACTTTAAAAAACATAAAAACAAAAAAAACAAAAATCAAAATTTTCTTTGCATCACCATTTTCCGACACCCATAACTGGTTTTATATTTCAGTCCACAGAGCTGTTTTGCGGGACAAACAGTAGTTTTTATTGGTGCCATTTTTGTGGTACGTACAACTTTTTGATCACTGTTATTCAATTTTTTGCGGAGGGGCGGAAATGTGTGTTTTTCATTTTTTTTTCCATTATAGCGTTCACCACACAGGAAATTTTTTAAACTATTTTATTAGTTCAGACATTTTCAGAGGCGGAGATACCTGATATTTTTATTTTTTTATATTTTTATATGTACAATTGGGAAAGGGGGTGATTTAAACTTTTTGTATTTTTTTTCTAAACTTTTTTTTTTTTTTACTTTTAACCCACTAAAAAAAAACCTGGGATTTTTTGATCCCTTGTTCCAATCACCCTAATAGAGATTTGATTAGGGCTCATGCTCACGAATACATTTTCTTTCCGTGTCCATTGCGTTTTTTTTGCGGACCGTATGCGGAACCATTCATTTCAATGGGTCCGCAAAAAAACGTGTGCATTCCATTTCCGTATGTCTGTATTTCTGTTCCGCAAAAAAAATAGAACATGTCCTATTGTTTTCCGCATTACGAACAAGGATAGGACTGTTCTATTAGGGACCAGCTGTTCTGTTCCACAAAATACGGAATGCACACGGAAGTCATCCGTATTTTTGCAGATCCGTTTTTTGCAGACCGCAAAATACATACGGTCGTGTGCATGACCCCTTAGGGTGAACAGGATTTTGATGCACTCCATGATGATTAGCAGGGAGCTTACTATGGCAGGCCTGGACGGCTTCATAAGTGTCCAGGCTGCCATGGTTACTGATCAGAGTCCTGTGATTTCACTGCTGAGGCTCCAATCAGAAGGCAGAAAAAGCCACATCCCCCTGCCTAACCTAACAGATGCTGCAATCATGTTGATTGCGGCATCTGAGGGGTTAAATGATGGGGTTCGACACGATCTGAAGGGGTTACTTTAAAAAAGCATCTCAAACCAGAGCCTTGTACAAACCAGAGGATCCTTTGGAACTGAAAGCAGACACAATTTGTCTCTTAAATATTTGAGACTATGACTGCTATTTCTGACCGTTTTAAAGAAATATGTATTGGGAAAGTTTTCTCTTTTGTTCCTTCTGATTGGCAAAAACAGAGATAGGTGCGTTTAGAATATCCACTTTTTTAATTAAAGAAATTATGAATGTGTTCTTTTATTAGTAAATGGTCTTTGATCTTATAGCCTTGCATCAAAGCCTTTGCAGCTCCAGAGGGGCCCCCTGCACCCCACATTGCGGAGTTGCTGATGTCTATATAGAGGTGGCAAATGCACACAGGTTCTAGTGCCTAAAAGGGTCCAAAGGCTCCTTTGCAGCCTATGAACAGGGTGATAGCAAAATACCAAACCGATAATCCTAATCGACCCGATGACTACCCATCTCCTGCTAAACCTTCTAAAAGTCTAAAGTTGAAAAGTCTCATAGGCGTCTTAAGCAGCAACAGATGGCTTCTGTGTAAAGGTGGGGAAAACTGGTTGTCAGGAAGCCCTGATTTCTGTTTTACAGCTAAGACACATTACTACAGCTTCTCCAATGTGTTCTTTACCTAAGGCTAGGACTAAAAAAAAAAATCATGGAAAAAAGATACAAAACATCCTGCACAATATGATAGTAAATATGCGGATGTACTGTACATGGCTACATTTATAAAGTCACAGAAAATAATGCACAACATATGGATTAAGCCCTCACTCTAATAATGAAATCTGAGACTCTTAGCCAATATATTTTGATCAAAACACATGCCCACCTACCCAGCGCCACGGTGGTCTCAGTTCAGGCAGGTCCTACGCTAAACCTACCTATGCATCATTAGAGTCATTGTTTCTTACACCCCAGTCACAAATGAACTGACATAACACGTTCAAACCTGCACAGTAGTGACTAGGGAGACTGTCAGAAAATGATATATTTGTCTTTTGTGAAAGTTGATTAAAATAAATTCTAAGCCAGAGTGCAAATAATTTTTGACCCATCCTCTTAATAGGTTGCGCCTCTGGCGCAGCCTAATATGCATACACTGAGGACAGACCTGGGTGCCTTCATTAGGCCCCTGGCTGTCATGTGAACACATTGGTATCCTACGATCTCATTTGTAATTATGCCAATGACCGAGAGAGGGAGCCTTCTCCCTCTTCTACCGTTTAATTGTAACGGTGGCTATTGACCGTGGTATCTAAAGGTCCTAACCACCTCCAGGCAAAGAAAGAGCAGTGCGCTCTGCTGTTCCCCAGCATGGAGGTGGTCAGGACTGTGTCTCATCTCGCTTTAGTGACAGTGAGATGAGACAACCCCTTTAATGGAATACAGAAAATCTCTGCCTTACTACCTTCTGTACATGACAGTTTTTATTTTATGATTGCCAAACATCCCAGGTCACTCAGTATCTATATATTGTACACAATTTAAGGATATGCAGCCAGAGACCTCCTTAAAACCTATTCAAATACAAACCAGACATTTTATTGGATCATTATTGAACCTTTGACATTCCTGTGATAAACAAAGCTTTGCAGAGAAGTCACAATTTTATCAGCATCTGATTGTCTTCCTTTCAAGTCCCTGTAAATTATCTTTGTAATCACTGGCCTGAGCACAAGATAAGTGTGTAACATGCTGTTCTCTAAAGACAATGGATACAAAATATCAGACTAGATCAATGGTTGACTACCGTAAAATGATTGCAACGTCTCCCAACACTGTCAATGCCATCCATAAACTGGACCACACTTAAGGTCCTTTTACACGGGCCGATTATCGGCCGAAAAATCGTTCCTAGGAACGCTAGTGCCGATAATCGGCCCGTGTAAAAGTGGCCCTAATCAGCCGGCGAACGAGCAAAACGCTCGTTCGTCGGCTGATTGGATCTTTTGTAGAAACCAAAAGATCCAATCTGTCGGGCGCACATCGCCATGTGCGCCTGACAGTATGGAGCTTCCCGGCCGCACGAGCGATACAGCGATCACTCGTGCGGCCCGGCGCTCGATTCATCGGGCCGTGTAAAGGCTCCCTGCCCGAGCGCCGATATCGCTGATCGGCGCTCGGGCAGGGAGAATAATCGGCCCGTCTAAAAGGGCCTTTAGGAATAGTGGTGCTATATGTCAGTTCAAAGCAGCAATAGGCTTTAGAATCTAGGACTTGAGGAGCTTTCAAGCAGTTGGAAAATCTAGCAATTGAGTACTCCATTACTTCTCTCCTAGAAAGGGTTAGCATTGAACCCCCCACTGGGATGGTGCCGCCACCAGCACAGTGGGTAGTGTGGGAAGGGAGGATGTCTCACAAACTATAGGTGCTGGTGAGAAATCAGCACTATTTATGGCCAGAAGGTGAAGATCTTCACAGTAGACAAAGAAGAGATTAAATGTTACAGGTTTGAAAGCTGTAAAACCTGTCTTGTATTGTAAGCTCTTGTATGCCTGGGCATCACTGCTGCAGTGATGAGGAGCATGTTACTTTCCTGAACATAACTGTCATCAGTAACTCTTGCAATTGCAAGTTTGCTTGACCAAGGGAAAGTGATTTATAAGCAGACTGGCATATATGGGCATGTTGACTTCTTCAGTTCTTATTAAGAAAAAAAGATAAAATAAACTTCTTGTTAAAAACTATGCTAAAATTTGGTCTCTTGGTGTCAACCTCTTTTTTGGTGGGACACAGGTGAAGGCATTTTGGGCAGGATATGTTCAAAATGTCCTTAGAGAGCAACGTTTCAACAATGTAAGCCATATCAAGTCATCTAGCAGCAACCATCACTATTGTCGGTCGAGAATGTTGTCTATTCATTTTATCTTATTCAGCTTAAATCTCAAAAACTAGACCCTGTATGATTAGTTTTTAATTGATATCCTGTAGGTGTCCAAAGACTCAAAGACTGTAAATTCCGTCCTGATTCATTGCAAGTGCAACATATCAAATACATATTGCATACAAATACAAAGAAATGACCGTAAAATGGAATGTAACCTTACACTAAAAAGGTAATTTACCAGGAGATCAGAATTCAGATGGTTCTCTAACATCCTCCCACATTGGCCCACATAAACTCACTCATATAACTTGTGTAAAGAATAGCTGAATGCAGTATTGGGTGGAATTATTTCTGATATGGTGTCATCTTTTTTAAAAGACATCTATTACCTTATTTTTTTACATACTGAAACATATAATTTATGTTAGTTTTCAGCTATTTTTTATATTATATCTGAACATTAGAAAACAACCTAATAGCTTCTATGGGCGAGTGTTGCACGTATGCGTTGTGACAGTAATCACTGCAGGGAGAGGGAGGAGTAGCTGATCTGTTCCCATCAATTATTGTTAATGGTGTGAGCACCCTTTGTCTTCAGAACAGCATTAGTTCTTCTAGGTACACTTGCATAAAGTTTTTGAAGGAACTCACTGGGACAGTTGATCTAAAACATCTTGGAGAACTAACCACATAGCTTTTGTGGATATAGGCTTGCTCAAATCCTTCTGTCTCTCCATGTAATCCCAGACATGCATGTTGGATAATTATCTGCTTGTATTTCTTAGTATTGTCAACACCATTAATCCTGACCAAATCCCCAACTTCATTGGCTGAAATGCAGCCCCAAATTTGCAAGAACCATGCTTCACTGTTGCCTGCAGACGCTCATTATCGTGCTGCTCTCCAGCCCTTTGGCGAACAGGCTGTTTTCTGCTATACCCAAATAATTCAAATTCTGACTGATCAGTCCAGATCACCTGCTAACATTTTTCTGCACTACAGATCCTACTTTTTCGTGCATAGTGGAGTTACTTGAAGACCACTTCCGGCCAGACTTCTCTGAGCTGATGGCACTGCTGGACATTGTCCAATTTCGAAGTAAAGTAAGTACGATGCATCTTCCATCTGCTGCACTAAGTTTTCAGCAAATGGATTTGGGGATTTGGTCAGGATTAATGGTGTCCTCAATTTTGATAAATACAGGTACATATCCATCATGTGATATCAATAGCATCTGATTAGCTCCAAAATTATTCTGCAGCAGAGGAACGACTCCAAACATACCGCCAGCATAATTAAGAACTATCTTCAGCATTAAGAAGCACAAGAAGTCCTGGAATTGATGATACGGCCCCCTAGAGAGCCTTGATCTCAACATCATCGAGAATGTTGAAAAGAATCTGAGCAAGTCTATATCCATAGAAGACTGTGGTTAGTTTTCCACAATGTTTGGAATGACCTCCCTGCCGAGTTCCTTCAAAAACTGTGTGCAAGTGTACCTAGAAGAACTGATGCTGTTCTGAAGCCAAAAAGTGGACCATGTATTGATTTAAGATATCTCTTTTGTTCATTTACTTTGCATTTTGTTAGTTGATACAAATAAACTATTAACACTTCTATTTTTAAAAGCATTTCTACTTTGCCACATTTTTTCCCCAGTATTGTAGCTGTCGCCTGAATGATCGTTCAGCCAACAACTACTGAATGTGTATGGCCAGCTTTACACTCACAAGTAAAGAAACCAAATAATTGTGTCTAAAGGATGTGATCATAAATTGCCATGTATAAGATTAGTGCTAAAATGTTCTGGCAGGCTGTTCTGGCAGAGGAACAGCCTGCCGGAGTTCACTGTATCCAACATAGCCGGATACTACCGTTCTCCACAAGCCTATTGACTATGGCTACTTTCACACTGGCGGCAGGCCTGATCTGGCAGGTGAAGGGTGCTGCCGGATCAGGCCTGCCGCAGTGACATGTGTGGAGCCGGAACCGCGCTCCGGCCCCACACATGTCACACAGTACATACATACACATAAACATAAACATACACACACATATAGACATACAAACACACATACATACTTACATGCTCCCCGGCAGGTCTTCAGAGCGTCAGAGGGACAGGACGGCTCACACAGGTCATGATTCCCCACAGCGCCCTCTGCTGGGCGCCTGGTGGAATCGTCATGATTCCACCAGGCTCCCAGCAGAGGGCGCTGTGGGGAATCGTGACCTGTGTGAGCCGTCCTGTCCCTCTGACGCTCCGAAGACCTGCCGGGAGCATGTAAGTATGTATGTGTGTTTGTATGTCTATATGTGTGTGTATGTTTATGTGTATGTCTGTGTCTGTATGTGTCTATGTGTAGCCGGATCCGTAATGGACTCCATTGAAAGTCAATGGAGGGCGGATCCGGTTACCATTATGGTCACACCAGACGGATCCACCCCCATTGACTTGCATTGGGGGTCATTCCGGATCCGTCTTGGTGCGGATGCCTGGACCGGAGAGCAAACCGCAGCATGCTGCGGTTTGTTCTCCGGTCTGAAGACGGAACGGAATGCTTTCAGGAGCATTCCGTTGTCTTCAGTTCAGTTTTGTCCCCATTGACAATGAATGGGAACAAAACTGAAGCGTTTTATTCCGGTATTGAGCCCCTATGACGGAACTCAATACCGGAATTTTAAAACGCTAGTGTGAAAGTAGCCTATAATGGGAACAGGCAGGAATCCAGCCTATTTCCACTTGCAGCAGTATTTGTGCGGCTGAATCTTGTTACTGATGCAAGAAACAGGCCGGATCCCTGCCAGGTCCCATTATAGTCAAGGGGGCCTGGAGGTGCACTGGCCCCTTCCAGCCATGCCGAATACGATAAGTCTGGCAGGCTGTTCCTCTGCTGGAACAACCTGCCGGAAGATTTTAGCACTAGTGTAAAACTAGCCTAAAGTGTAAATTTAAGAAACTGTCTAAAACGGTCTTTGTTTCATTTTTCAAGAGCAAAACATGTAATGAAAGCTCTTACTTAAGCCTCATTTACACATCAGTGTTTTGGTCAGTGATTTCCATTAATGATTATGAGCCAAAACCAGGACTGGAGCCTCCATAGACATAAGGTACAAGGGAAAGATCTGCTCCTGTTCTGTGTTTAGAGCCGCACCTGGTTTTGGCTCAAAATCACTGATGGAAATCACTGACCAAAACACTGACGTGTGAATGAGACATTAGTGTTGAGCAAAGTGAATCATCCAAAGCGGGTTTTGGTCTGAAGTGTAGGAAAACTCGATCTTATATGAATCCGAATTTCCTCAAGCTTCGTGGTAACTAATCAGCTTTCCTAAAATGGTGGCTGCATGTGTTAGAATGTAAAAGTAAGTGTAGAGGAGACAAGCCCAGGAACATGAGATCGCCCATAATGCCATGCAGCCAGCTAATCCGTACGTAACCAGCCCCCTGTAATGTCAGAGGGCACAGCCCTATAAAACCCTGACCCTGCACGCTGAGCATAGGGAGAGATGTGACAATGCACTAGGGACCAGTGCTGCAAACTGTTAAAAGAGAGTTTAGGACAATAGGAGAGTTGTGCGCTGTGTACATAACTGTGCAGTGCACCAAGAGTCAAAGCTAATCCATTCTGTTAGCTGTAGAGTTCACTGTTTCCGGCAGGTCTAATTTATCGCCGTGTACATAACTATAGTCCATTCTGTTAACAATACTGTTGTTGGACCCTATGGTCAAGAGACAGTTGTCTGCGCCTTCCAAAGGAAATGGCATTGACAAAAATGATGCTGTAGCCAGCACAAGTAGCAGCAGAAGAAGAGGTGGTGGTAGCAGTCGCAGCAACAAGCTGCCACTGTCGTCCAGCGGTTGTGTATTGACCAACAAACCAGCTGTACTGGAATGGTTGACTTGCTCTTCACAATCATCAAAAGTTACAACAGATACACACAGCCAGGAATCGGTGAGTTCCTTTGACACCACACTTAGCTGGCATGGTCCAGGAATTGCCCCTATGCCCTATTCTGTTCTGAACCTGCCCCTGGCTTTTGCTCCTCCATCTGTTAGCCAAGTAATGGTAGCCTCCGGCTCTGTTCTGCTTTACAGTGAAAATGACCGTTGTGAGGATAGTCAGCAGTTACAGGCCAGCACAGACTTGGAGGAGAGGACCGCTGCAGACTCCTTTAGGCATGTAACTACTGATAATGAGAGTCCGGTGGGGGCACATGTTGCGAGAGGTCAGGGACGTGTGCAAGAGACAGGTGAGAGTGACACCAAACATATGTAGTTGATGATATAGCCAATCGCGCATGGGAGCCGGGTGAAGAGGAGGTATCGTCATAATCAGGGAGCAAGGGTGGCAGAGTGCCTGTGAGACAGTAGGGTGGAAGCAGTGGGAGATCTGGAGCCAAATGCGGGATGGGTACACCATCTGCTACTTGGTAGGCTACCTGTGAGGAACACACTAGCAGTGCACAGGTTCATAAAAGCAGCGGCAAAGAGGCATCATGCAGTAGTGGACAGAAAATACGACACTCGGCAGGGTGGGAATATTTCACAGTCACTAGGGGACGTTAGCATGGTGCTATGCAGGATGTGTGGGTAGAAGGTGAGGCGTGGCCAGGGTGCTAATGTTTGCACAACGGCCCTGCATCAACATATGTAGCATCACCATAAAGTGGCGTGGGAAAACCGTGCCACTCATTTAGTCTTACAGCCTCATGCATCTCCCACCTGCCCGCACCCCTTCTCCAGCGATCAGGGCTTGTCAACGTCAGCAGAAAGAAGCTGTTGTTCCTTCTCATGACTTCAATATCGTCTGTTGCTCCTGATACTCGTCACTTGTTTTGACAGTAATCAATCACTGAGGAGATTGCAAGAGGACAAAAGTATGCATGCACACATCCAGTGGTGCAGAAGCTCAACGTGCACCTGGCCAAGTAGCTGGTACTACAGTCCTTCCCTTTCCATGTAGTTGACTCAGAGAAATGATGGCTTGTGCCTATCCAAGGTGGAGAGTCCCAAGCCGAGGGTGAGCCAGTCCTTGGCCCTCTCAGTATCTGATGGAGTTCACTTCATTGCTGACATATTGAGTTGTAACTATGGTCAAGGACAATATACAGTATGTCATTCATAGCCCACTGGGTAAATGTCGCTCCAGCCCAGGCACACCAGCAACTTGGACAATTATGGCAATACTGCCTCTACGTTGTAATGTTGGTGTTTCTGCACCAATGTCCTCATCTGCCTCCTTATTCTCCACCTTGTCCTCAACTTTGAAATCAGTTTCAAATGCAGGTAAAGCAATAGACTATCCCACAACAGGTATTGTCAATTAAATCAGCTCACAGAAAACAACACCTTGTCCTCACCCTCACCTTTAGGTACAGTTCACAGTGGTCCTCCAGCATATCACCAATGCAAAGCTAGATGTTGTCACGCGGTTCTGCACCTCGTCAGCCTGGGGGAACGAAGCCACACTGGTGGAAGAACTGCTCAGAGTCATAAATAAAGTAATCAAATACTGATTGTCTCCTCACCAACTGGAGACAGGAACGATGGTTACTGATAACGGGAAGAACATTTTGTCTCTGCTGTATCAGGGAGGGCTGACCCATGCACAGGAGCAGCATCAGCTCCATATGCAGCAACTTCAGTCTGTAGCCTCTGATGACCAGTTTTCTTCAGCCTCATTCTTAAGAAACCACCTAGCAGCAGTGGGAGATCCAGCAGAACCTCAATCAGCAGGTGGTGGCATACTTGGACTGCACCCTGGGCATGCAAACTTGAATGTGACTGCAACTGGCTGAGTTTGGCATTAGAGCAGGTGTTCAGTGTGGTGGGAGGGAATAGGAACTTGCCTTTCCTCCAAAAGTGTTTAGAAACTAACCTTCACAAATATGAATCAGGAGTGGCTCAAACAGGATTTCCAGAAACCAGTGCCTAATGCAGAATAGATCATTCTGTCACTGATGATCATACTGTAGTGTGGTGTCACACTGGAATATGCGCAAAATGGGCCATTACTTCTGGCCATGTGCTGTTGTCACCATTCTGATACTGCCACTTACTTGATGCCACCCGCCTGCAGCCTCTAATGTCATTCAATGGGGCTTTTTGGCCTACTGATACATACATGTTACATTTTTAAAAGGACATGCATGCCACTAGGCCTTGCTATCACACTGCTGATGTTGGGTTCTGCTACTACTGTGATCTTGAGTTGTATACCACTGCTGCTGCGCCCCTCTTCCCAGTCTGTCATGGGGTCACTATTGTCACTGTTGATGCTTCCAGGTCAACTCTGTCATGGGGCCACTACTGTCACTGCTACTGCCACTGCTGCTGCTGACACCCTCCCCACTCTGTCATGGGGCCACTCATTTTTACCACTTTTTGTGCTTCCAGGTCCACTCTGTCATGGGGCCACTACTGTCATTGCTACTGCCACTGCTGCTGCTGACACCCTCCCCACTCTGTCATGGGGCCACTCATTTTTACCACTTTTTGTGAAATTTATTACCCACGTGGCCAGCATACTGGATTGGGCCCCCAAGTTGGTTAAAAATACTGTATTATGCAGTTGTAACTTCCAAGCCTTCACACTGAGACTAGGCCACAAAGTAGGAAGAATATGCCTTAGGGTGGGTTCACACCAGTGTTTCACTGGTTTTCAGCCTTCCGTCCGATGGATCCGCCTGCCTGTTTTTTTAAATGAAAACCTACACTTCAGTGGAGGATGGATGTCATTGTATTGACATCCGTTTGCTCCAATTCCGTCTAAAATCCATTTGTATGCCGGATTTGAAAATGCTGCTTTTTGGCAGATTGGCCTAGGTGTACCTGATTTATAGAGATTCATGACTAATTAATTCGAAACTAATCAAATTTCTTTTCGAGCTTCGGTGAATCTAATTTTTCATAACTTCGCTTATCTCTACTCACATTAATCCCTGTCCACATTGAGGTTCACAGTGAAAATTCCAAACAATCCTCCTTTTGGAGTGTCAGATGGAAAAGAAAATAGAAACTCCATGCAGATGTTGCTCTTGGTTGGATTCAAATCTAGGACCCTAGTGTGGCAAGGAAGCCATGCTAATCACTGAAGCACATACATCATTCATGATAGTTTGTGCATGGAGAGAGTATAGTGCAGTATGGCTCACAAAACTCTTCACTTACAGAAGAAGGCAGAAACAAGTTACTTTCTTCCACTAACTGCTCTGCGTTTGGCCCAACATTGTTGTGATGTATAGCAAAACTATACCTTTTTATTCTGCATTATTATTGCACGATCCACTAAATAAAAGGCCCATGAACTCAGGGTGAAAGTTTGAATAAAACAAATAGGAGCTTGAATGGATTCAGCAGAGTCCATTTACCCCACAATGTGGAGCACAACCTGGGTTATTAGTTCCCAGCCAGCATTCTACAGGACGCACAATACAGGGGTCCCCTGCAATCTGTAGGGTCACAGCTCCCGCACAAGCCATGATGACACAGTGATGCCTGCCCCAGCTGTTCTCTGGACATTCCTCCTTTACTTTGCTTCTTACACCACTTGGAGAAAGCACAACAATAAGAATTTCCTTTTACAAATCTCCCTGATCCATGTGTATAAGCTTCAACTCCTTTGTCAATCCAATTACCCAAGAGAATAGCCACAACAAGGGGCATAAGCCTATTAATAAAGGGGAGGCACAGAGCAGCCTTGTGAGGGTAATTTTCTCTGGTGTATAGCTAGAAAGGCACTGGGATATTGAGTTGACCAACAGTTGGTATCCACTTTGTTCTAGACTCCTGTTAATTTAAACTGGCTTATTTTTGCAGTTCTGCAATTATGAAGAAGCAATGTCAAATTAATGTGATCAGTAACCCGAGATGACTGCAAGAATCTCCTGCAGGATACTGTCTCCTCTCATCCCCTGAAGGATCCCAGCAGGAGAATGTCCCTCCTGAATTCTTCCACAATTTATTAGGGACAGTACCATCTATTACTTAGCTTCTTCACGGAAAAAAAGAAAGTAAATCCCTGAATAGAAACAGTTATGTCACAAATGAAGAAAAGGATCACAAGACATTATCATTAATCTGCAATTCAGTTGTCTTTGGTGCAAACATGCTCAACTTTGGTTCCTCAGATCAGTTTTATAGAATCCAATCTTCATGTAGTAAAATAATTAATTCTGCATATGCAAAATATCTCTTAATATTATAAAAATTAGTTTCTGTCTGTCTGTCTGTTCTCTATGCGCGACCAAACTACTGGACCGATTTTCACCAAATTCAGCACACAGGTACCTCAGGTGTCCGGGAAGGTTTTAGACCAGGTCTCAGCTCTCTAGGATGTACCGTTCCCGAGATATTCTCAAAATATGACCTCCATTAGCCAATATTAGCCTGGATGCATTTCACTTCAAATCCCAACTGCCATTTTCTCCACATACATATCGGTTTCCATAGCAACCAAGCCAGGTAATTAGCAGCCAGCTGAGGAGCTCATCTAAATAACAACCCAGCCATTTCTCTTCACTGCTTTAAAGGGGCAGAGCGCTGTGGATGACACTGTTAAAGGGGTATTCCAGTTACCGTCCGTTCAGTAGTAATAAAAGATGTTTTCTTCCACTGCTACTCATTGCGTATCCTCATAAATTACCATGACATTGACCTGGCCACCCTCAAAAGAAGGACTTAAAAGCAACCCCCCCCCAAGGTCCCTCTAAACCACAACCCCGACCCAGTCAGGTCACGCCCCCTCCCACTCCGTAGCCAATATGGATTTAAAAAATGAAAGTAAAAATTAACTTCTGTCAGCTGCATTGACTTTCTCTCTGCAACCACACACAGAAACATTAATTGAAATAGATGAAATATACCCAGGCGAAGCCGGGTCCTTCTGCTAGTATCCTTATAAATTGGGAATAACATCTTCTTCCCTACATGCATGCCCTTTCCCCTCTGTTGCCCATTTTGCCTTTTTCGTGTCTTCAATCTTGGATATTGCAAGGTTTAGGCCCCATTCACACAACCGTGTGGAATAGATGAGGCCCCATTCACCTCTATGGAGGGGTGAGCCGCCGCACGGAGCTAGCTCTGTGCCGCGGCTCCGATGAAGCATGTCCTATACTTGTCCGCACGCACGGACAAGTATAGGCATTTTGAATGGGGCCACCCGGCGTGTGTTCCGAGCGGTGCGGTACACACGCCGGGCGGCTCCCGTATTATTGCGGGTCCGCAATAATGCGGACCCACAATAATACAGTTGTGTGAATGGGGCCTTAGGGAAGATAATAAAGCAATATACTGCTAAGAAGAAAATACACAATAACAGATATCATTGCATGCCTGGCTGGGTTTCTAGAAGCAGTACTTCTAGGGGAGAATACCTCTGTGATATGGAGTGTGTTAAAACATATAACTAGGAATTAGCACATTTCTTTAAATTCGTTTTGGGTCCGATTTGCAGGATGCAGTTGTCAGATTCATTTCAGACCTGAATAAATTTGACCCAAATCAAAAGTGTCCCAGTTGCCCTGAAAAGTCACTTATGCCACTCTGGGGTCCCATGGAACTGTATGCAACCTCTTTCAAGCTCTTTAACACCAAGACAGCATTAATAATAACAAAGTGACAGCAACATACACGGCAGGCGGTGCAGGTCCTCAGTCTGCAGCTATATCTTTTGGTGTCACTGCAGATGATGGGGGGGGGGGGGGGTAAAATGGCTGCTGGAGTGCTCCACCGCTAAGAACTGGTTGTTACTAACAGCCTCTGTACTTACCGCTGGCTTCTACTTAAGCCAAAGCTTAATGTTAAAATATTATAAATAATGTAGTAAAGAAATGAAAAAAATCAAACCCCCCTCCCTAAAAATATCAGAATTATTTAGCATAAAATTGTGCACACATTAAATAAAAATTTAAAATATACACACATATCCACACGACTGTAATACCCTGAAGAATTTAAATATCAGGTTATTTAGTGTGAACATCGTACAAAATGAACAAAAAATAAGGCCTATAATACATTTTTCTAGATTAAATAAACTACACCGCTATTTAAATATATGAAAAAATGTTTCTGGTTCCCTTTTCAGACCTGGTCGGTCATTAAGGGCAGGGGTGCACCACCAATCAGGCAGCACCAGGTCGGAGCAAGAAGGGGGGCAGCGAAAGGACCATGGGGAATGAGCGCTTTCATTAGGGGTTAGGTTAAGAAAATGGCATTGGGGGTGTGGGTGCCATTTACATTTTTTGCCTCAGGCAGCAGAAAGGCTATGTGCCCCCCTGATTAAGGGGGATTCATAAACTGCACTGTTAGATTTTATGTTTAAATTAAAAAGAGGTCAAAAACAATCCCTTTTTGATGGCAGAACCCTTCTTCTCTGTCTTTTTACCTGTAAAATGGTGGCTGTCATTTTGAGTGATTCGTCCAAAATGAATGGCATAAGTTTTGTATCTGCTAAAATACATTTTTTTGGGAGAAATTCGTAAGAATTTGATTAGTTTAGAACTGATTCACTCATCTCTACATTTTTTTATTTTTGTATCACTTAGGATTCATGCACACAAACGTATTTTCTTTCCGTGTCCGTTCCTTTTTTTTGCGGACCATATGCGGAACCATTCATTTCAATGGGTCCGCAAAAAAATGGAAGGTACTCCGTGTGCATTCCGTTTCTGTATGTCCGTTTTTCCATTCCGCAAAAAAATAGAACATGTCCTATTATTGTCCGCATTACGGACAAGGATAGGACTGTTCTATTAGGGGCCAGCTGTTCCGTTCCGCAAAATACAGAATGCACAGGGACGTCATCTGTATTTTCTGCGGATCTGTTTTTGCAGATCCGTTTTTTCATACGGTATATATAAAACTGGAAACACGCTGAGTTATAGCATAGGTCCACACTGACATCATGGATCCGTAATACAGACATGTACATGGCATCTTAGATGGTTATCTGTCCAGAAGTTAAAATCTGTGCATGTAAACCAGGTGCTTCATACATAAGAAAAAGTGGCAAAAGATATTAAGAACCCTTACATGCTTGGTAATATTGTAAGGTTTCTGTAATGAGATTTACAGAGTGCATTTTATTTCTGTGAGAGTGCAATGATGTAGCTAGACCTCTATTGAAAGAACATTATCTTATTATATGACAATGTAAAGGGAACCTGTCAATCTTGTCCTCCAAATCCACTGGATTACTTATATCATAGGGTCATGTGGTCCCCAATTGTGTTTTCATATATTTTCTTATCCTTCAGAATGCAGTAAAAAAAAAAGACGTTTACTGTATTTTTGGACTTTAAGATGCTAAAAAGTGCCTGCATCTTATATAGAGATGAGCGAGCATGCTCGGCCGAGCATGCTCGAGTGCCATTTTTGTGTATTTGCGTACGCATTTTAAAATTCGTACGCTATTCATACGCATATTTAAATCTATACTCAAATGCGTACGAATAGCGTACAAATTGAATTTGTACGCTATTCGTACGCATTTGCGTATAGATTAAAATATGCGTATGAATAGCGTACGAATTTTAAAATGCGTACGCAAATACGCAAAAATGGCACTCGAGCATGCTCGGCCAAGCATGCTCGCTCATCTCTAATCTTATAGTCCACAGTCAGGGTGATCCTGCAATGCCAGTCCTCTCTGACTACTTCCTTAAAGGAAAATCATAGGAAAAAGGAACCAGCCCTGTATCTCACATGGATCCAGATATCTCCCTATTCATTGCTTTTGGGGGAGGGGGGGAATGTTCCTTTCACAGGAGTAAGTCCTTCCTGCTGCAGCTGGTGGTAGGTGAAGGATGGAACAGAGCATGTGCTTCAGTCTCAGTAAGGCTACTTTCACACTAGCGTTAGCACGGATCCGGCACCTAAAGGGTGCCGACGGATCCGTGCTAACGCTATACATGTGTGGAGCCGGAGCAGCGCTCCGGCCCCACACATGACACACATTAAAACAACACACAGACTACATACATACAAACAAACATACAGACAAACATACAGACATACATACATACTCACATACTCCCGGGACGCCGGCAGAACGTCTTCACGCGCCTCCTGCGCGCAGTGATGACGATTCCCCACAGCGCCCTCTGCTGGGCGCAGTGGGGAAACGTCATCGCAGCGTGCAGGAGGCGCGTGAAGACCTGCTGCCGGCGTCCCGGGAGTATGTGAGTATGTATGTATGTCTGTATGTATGTCTGTATGTTTGTTTGTATGTAGTCTGTGTGTATGTATGCCGGATCCGGAATGACCCCCCATTGGAAATCAATGGAGGACAGATCCGGATTACTGGTGTGTCCACACCAAACGGATCCGTCCCCATTGACTTCCATTGGGGGTCATTCCGGATCCGTCTTGGTGCGGATGCCTGGACCGGAGAGCAAACCGCAGCACGCTTTCAGGAGCATTCCGTTGTCTTCAGTTCAGTTTTGTCCCCATTGACAATGAATGGGGACAAAACTGAAGCGTTTTTTTCCGGTATTGAGCCCCTTTGACGGAACTCAATACCGGAATTTAAAAACGCTAGTGTGAAAGTAGCCTAAGCAGGACAGAAAAATTAGAAAAAGAGGAAACAGCAGGTGGCACTATACAGATAGATTTCATTGAATAACTCAGTGTATATTCATTTTTTACAATACAAAAATATTCAGATCCAGGTGCTGGTTTGAAAAAGGGACATCATCTTTAATGATCTGGTCATACAGCACTTTGCTTGATCAGTGAGAGATGGAAGAGACTGCCCAACACTGATCAGTCCAGGCAGGAGAGGAAGATGAACCATCCATTCAGCACATAAAGTGGAAGGTCCTAAGCTGTAGAAAAAGGAGATGAAAACCCCAAGTAATTGCAGTTGAAGGACCTTTAATGATGTCACAAGTGGGCGGAGCCAAACCAGACAGAAGAATACTGTGGTGTAAATGTAGAGAAATATGGTCTTTTATTTAAAGGGGTTCTCCAAGTTATATTTATTGATGACCTATCATCAGGATAGGTCATCAATATCAGATCGGCGGGGGTCTGACACCCGGCACTCCCGCCGATCAGCTTTTTGAAGTGGAGGTGCGCGCCGTGCCAGCGCCGCCTCCTCTTCATTATTTATCTGCTCGCCGTAACATCGGTAGCGGTGAGTAGGTGTAATTACCGCCCCGTTCATTTCAATGGGAAGACTCGTTCCTATATAAGTGTATAAGAACGAGGAGGATAGGTCATCAATAAATATAACTTGGAGAACCCCTTTAAGATAATAGTGTATGTTGTGTGTGTGTAAGAAAGAGTTGTATACATGAGTATATGTCAGGTGTGTATATAGCAAACCTGTGTTTGTCAGTGTATGTATTATTGTTGTGTTTGTCAGTTGTATATGTAGCAGTGCTGTGTCTGTCAGCTCTATATGTAACAGAACTGTGTGTTTGCGCATATATGTCAGCTATGCATGCAGCAGAGCTGTGTGTGTGTGGGTATAATATCATGATCATGGACAGTAAAAATAAATTATCTAGCAGAACAAGCATGGCAAAACACCAAGCACATTTACTTGGATAGGTATATTTAATGAGGTGACCACACACGCCATTGCTGTTTGTTTCAATGGTCAACAGATGTTTTAATGGTCAAACAATGGTTAACAGGAGCTGACCAAAACTATTCCCTCCACCCACCAATGCCAGACCCCAAAGTTAGTTACTTTGACCCCTCTACTTCATTGAGCCACCAAGAAGATTTAAAAAATATGGAAAATATTTTCTTCTAATTTTTTGTTGTCTAAACCTGGAGTCAAGGGTGGATTGGCTATAGATCCTACAGGGAAATTTCCCGGTGGGCCAATGCCCCAGGGGGCCACCCAAGTCCTCCTCTCTAGCGCTGACCAGCTACATAATCAGCTCTCAGCAGTAATTAATGCTGTGATAATCAGGTATTCATGTACCCAGCCAGCAACAGCACGTGTCCTCCTGATTTCAACTGCTGTTGTCCGCACATCACCTCCTAAGCCCCGGCTCCATAGACATCTGGAGGAGGAGGACAGAAGATGGCAGCTATTGATGGCCACCACAGAGGGACAGGTTTTGGGACAGTATATTGTGCTACACTCTGTTATTTGGTTCTGCTGGGATGGTATTTTGCACTATGGTATTGTTGACCCTGCCAACTTGTGTTGCCCCACCTTCTGTTAATTTGTACCTGCCTACAAAACAGGGCCACTTTTATTTTTTTTCCCGGGCCTAGAGTGCATCTGCAGTCCAAAAAATAAGGTATTCTACCCCCTGATATATGCTAATGAGCTTTCTTGAGTCAAGGAGGCTGGCAACCTGTCCCTGCCCAAACCCTATCCCTTCTCCACTGGTGTACTTTCCAGCACTAGACCTTGGTAGTGGTAATGTCAATGACAAGAGAAAGGGCAGGCTTTGGGCGGTGCTACTTTCACTTTCAGGGACAAGTTGCATGCCTGCTTAACTTGGGTCAGCCGATTAGCTGTAACGGGGAGTGGGTGTGGAACCACTATGCCAACTGACCAGTTTAATTTTGGTCTAAACCTAAGTTCCCTGGTATTCACCCTTTAACCCCTATACAGACATCTGGACTTCATCATAGGGAACCAACCAGGCCACTACCTCCTAGAGTAGTCCTGATGTAGTGAACAGCTTTACCACGGGAGGCAGAGGCAGTTATGTGAAGCACCAAGGACTCAGGCAAAAGGCGTAGTCTGAACACAGTCCAAGATCAGAGCAGGCCGAGTGTGTGCATATTCCAGAGAACAAGATCAGGGCCGGCTGGGTACTTGTGTGTTCCAGATAGCAATTCCAAGGTCGGGCAGGCTGAGTATGTATGGGAAGTTAAGAGAAATTTGATTTGGCTGCTTTGCAGAATTTTACAATTTTTTTTTTTCACAAAAAATATTTTGATTGGTGACAAATTACTTTGACCCAAAGTCGTTTCTTTTTATGTAGCGAGTACAATTATTTGGAATAACGTTTGAGCAGCCCCCGTCATTGAACCCCTCAGATGCCGTGTTCATCGCTGATTACGGCATCTGAGATTCAAATTAAAGCCTTTCAGGGGCTAATCCGGCTAAAAAAAACAATACTCACCTCATCCATTTGATCGGGGAGAGGCCATCGCAGCCATCTTGATTGAAGACACCGTACAAAATCTCTTGCGGTGACATGATGATGTCATCACACTGGCCGGGTGAGGTGTCGTCATCCCCTTGTGCAGTTTCTGCAATAAAGATGGCCGCAAAGGCCTCTTCGGGTGCAAATGGGTATTTTATTTTTTATTTTTACCGCTATGTCAGGAAAAATAGATTTGTTACCACGAATCACGAGGAAATTCAAATTTTTCCAGAAATTTGGATTGAAGTCCACTTCAGATACTTTGATTTGCTCAACACTAGTGAGTATCTGTGTAGTCCAGGAAGCAGATCCAAGGTATGGTACACGGGTGGTCAGACAAGAGATCATCTTTGCTGGTTACTAGAGATTAGAAAACCTCAAAGCTCAGGTGAAGAGGTGAATCCAAAGCCCAGCTAAATAGGGAGGCTGATTAGTAACATAGCCAGCAGCTGGACAGGGGCAGGAGGAAAGGGTTAACGCTCACAGTGCTGAAAGGAAGTTCACTGAGAACTAGTTCCAGTACACACAGGGAGAGTGGAGAGATGCCTTCACCTGCCCCAGACAGTGGCGGGCACGGAGCACTGGCGTGACATTACCATACAGTGCACTATAAATGTCGTTTTTACTGCTTCTGAAGTCAGAAGGCTGGGTTTACCCATTTGGCCGTCCGATCCCACCAGATAACCTCAGACAGATGCTGTACTGTGGCATCCATCGTCATAAAATATACATTAATGTATACCTTTTTTGCAGGGCTTTGCAGGAGGAAAAACGTAGTGTACTACAATTTTCCATCCTGTAAAATTCAGCAAAAATGTATGTTAATGTATACATTTTTTACACTGGAAATCAAAATTAAACTGTCAGTTGGCATAGTGGTTCCACACCCACTGCCACTGCATGGCATCTGTCTGAGGCATCCATTAACGTATACGTTTTTTGTATATGTTAAACGTAGTACAAAAAAGTGTGATGCGAACCCAGCCTAAGAAAGCATATAGGAACAGTATGGGGGACCTACTATAAGGGTAGTCTGATGGGATTGGAGGGCTGAATGGGGTTCACAGGTTAATTACTGTTATTTAGGTAGTATTCTGTTGGACCTGGAAGCCACCAGATCCCTCTTATGCCACATGTATCCGAGGGTAAGCATTGAGGGCGAATTGAGATTGTATTCTTGCTGAGGGTCACCCAGGCTGATAATATAGTATGTATTACATTTTCGATAATTCGTGTGATAGGAAGGAATAATTCTTCTTTAGAGTCTACAGAGTTGAGGGAGATGGCCCCATCCACCACATTCCATCTCAGTCTTCCTCCCTCCAGTTGCCCCACAGGCACGATTTCTTCCCCTACATTCTCCCACACTTCTATGTCACATTTTCCTCACTGCTCTATATAATCCTAATCTCTAGTTATGTTCTTTCTTGGATCTAAAATATTCATTTTAGATCTGAAATAATTCAGATTAATTTCATTTCCTCAAAATCAGAATTCACAAAATATGCTTTTCTCTACTTTTTCTATAATCTCAGCTGACAAGATTCATGGACTTATGTTGGATTTGGTGGGTACGGTTTATGCCTTGTTAGGGTATCATGTAACATGGCGTTCAAGGCTATACAGCAAAAGCCATTATTTTATGAGCAAAAACAGCTGCCATTTGTGAGTGTAATACCAAAAATATAAAAGACACGTGTTGTCCGGGACTAGGATGCTTTATCATTTTTGGGTAGTGTAGCTGCTGGTCACTGCAGTAAAGAGGATCCTACTTGTGTTTACTGCAGCAGACAAGACGTCGGCGCAGAACACACTAAACCATGGTATCCTCTGTTATAAACTGCTCAGCGCTTGAATGCAGCTCATTACCAGCCAGCAGCTGGAAATTATTATGGCTGACAGATACTGAATGATAGGGACAACAGATGATGATTGATCATGGACATGTATTGGTGTGATATTGATGAATTGTGGCTTGCACTAGAGCTATACTGACCGGTTACAGCTGTCTTCAGTATCAGCTTCATCTACATTTAATACAATGATTTACCTTCAGTAACATAACATTATTTCAAAGAGATTTGCACATTCCTCTAACTCATATAACCGCTAAGATCTCTCTGATGTCTACACGCAACGCAGCAGATTCATCAATGTATTTACATCAGATTTCTGACAGAAATTTATAGGTATGGCACATACACCCTATTTATAAAATCACCGCTAATATGAATAAAAAGTGGGCAGAATCACCCATTTGCTAACATGTCCACACAGCCTGTGTCTTCAGCCTATGCCAAATTCTCCACTGAGGTGTGCACCCTGATAAAGTGTCTGGTGCACCCTGTACAGGAGAGAAAACTTGGTTTCTGTAAAAAGAGCTATGTCAGGGCTATGTGTACTTTCTATTGGTACCCCTTTGTGGCACATATACAAGTGCATCTCAATAAATTAGAATATCATCAAACTGTTATTTTTTTTTCAGTAATTCAGTTCAAAAAGGGAAACACATATATTATATCGAGTCATAACAAACAGAGTGAACTTTTTCAAGTGTTTATGTTAATGTTGATGATTATGGTTTACAGCCAAGGAAAAGCCAAAATTCATTATCCCAGAAAATTAGAATAATTAACCCAAAACACCTGCAAAGGCTTCCTAAGCCTTTAAAAAGGTCCCTTAGTCTGGTTCAGTAGGCGACACCATCATGGGGAAGACTGCTGACTTGACAGATTATCCAGAAGGCTGTCATTGACACACTCCACAAGGAGGGTAAGCCACAAAAGGTCATTGCTAAAGAAGCTGGCTGTTCACAGAGTGCTGCATCAAAGCATATTAATGGAAAGTTGAGTGGAAGGAAAAAGGGTGGTAGAAAAAGGTGCACAAGCAACAGGGAGAACAGGGAGAACCGCAGCATTGATAGGATTGTTAAGAAAAGGCCTTTCCTAAATTTAGTGGAAATTCATAAGGAGTGGACTGCTGCTGGAGTCAGTGCTTCAAGAGCCACCACACACAGACGTATCCAGGACATGGGCTACAAGTGTCGCATTCCATGTGTCAAGCCACTCATGACCAATAGACAACACCAGAAACGTCTTACCTGGGCTAAGGAGAAAAAGAACTGGACTGTTGCTCAGCGGTCAAAGGTGTTGTTCTCAGATGAAAGTAAATTTTGCATTTCATTTGGAAATCAAGGTCCCAGAGTCTGGAGAAAGAGTGGAGAGGCACTCAGTCCAAGCTGCTTGAGGTCTAGTGTGAAGTTTCCACAATCAGTAATGGTTTAGGGAGCCATGTCATCTGCTGGTGTAGGTCAACTGTGTTTTATCAAGACCGAGTCAGTGCAGTCGTCTACCAGGAAATTTTAGAGCACTTCATGCTTACCTCTGCCGACAAGCTTTTTGAAGATGAAATTTTTTTTTCCCAGCAGGACTTGGCACCTGTCCACACTGCCAAAATTACCAATACCTGGTTTAATAACCACAGTATCACTGTGCTTGATTGGCCAGCAAACTCAACTGACCTTAACCCCATAGAGAATCTATGGGGTATTGTCAAGAGGAAGATGAGAGACACCAGACCCAACAATGCAGACGAGCTGAAGGCTGCTATCAAAGCAACCTGGGCTTCCATAACATCTCTGCAGTGCCACAGGCTGATAGCCTCCATGCCACACCGCATTGATGCGGTCATTCATGCAAAAGGAGCCCCAACCAAGTATTGAGTGCATTTACTGTACATACTTTTCATTTGGCCAACATTTCTGTGTTTAAAAAAAGAATTACAGTTGGTCTAATATAATATTCTAATTTTCTGAGATAATGACTTTTGGGTTTTCCTTGGCTGTAAGCCATAATCATCAACATTAACAGAAATATACACTTGAAAAAGTTCACTCTGTTTGTAATATATATAACATATGGGTTTCACTTTTTAAATTGAATTACTGAAATAAAAACAACTTTTTGATGATATTCTAATTTATTGAGAGGCACTCGTAAGTTGAAATGCAGTACACTGCAACACTTCTGAATTGCACTGTATTGTTTCTCTGGTAGGTGTAACAGAAGAACTAGAGTGGCAGGCCTATGGTTCTTTGCGAGGCCCACAGCTGCCATTACAACTACTCGGCACCCCAGGATTACATCCCAGGCAGGTGCTTGGGTGACAGAGCAAGGTCACCCCCCCACCACCACCAATCTGTCTCTGTGGTTTAGATGCTGCGGTGGCTATTTACCATGGTATCTCTGTGGTTAAACAGATAACTGCCCTGGTAGTTGCAGGCAAGTGTCAGCTTTATAACACAGCAGGCACCCACCAGGGGCTCTGTTCCATACATGTAGGGAGGGAATTAAATCCAATTCTATGCATTCAGCTCCATAGATCTTTTGGCGACTTACAGTCTGTTTATGATGGACCGCTCAATGAAAGTGCTTGTTTATCACCTTTTTCTGTAGGAGTGATAAACCTCAAATCACTGGTCAGTGTGAAAATGTGCAGCGATCGAAATGATGATTGATAATTTACTGGTCTTTTATTCTGACATACCTCTCCTCATGTAAACCGACATCTGCCTGTTGTTCATAATGTAACGGGCATGAGATGGGAAACATTTACACGTACAATCACATCGGCGCAAAAATACCCAACTACTGTAGCATATAACCTGTGGTCAGGCACGTCTACGCGACTTGTCCATCAACACTCGTTACAGGCAATTTATCTGCCTATGTACAAAGGACCCTTACTTTCAATCTGCAGACAATTGACAGACTACAGGCTGCCAGTTACAGCTTCTCTGTGCATCATGGAAACATCACTGAAGTTACATATATTCTGAAGATATTAAATAGTGATAAAACGTTTAAAGAAGAACAATGCAAGCAATAATGTCAAGACATTTGGGCCCCTGGGCAGGAAATAAGCTGCATACAGCCTGGAGGAGTGTATATTCTGGTACCAAAGTGAAGTGGGAATGGTTGATGCAGAGATGCTTTGCGTAACAAGAGAAAGTTGAGGAAAAAACAGGCTTCCTGCAGAGCAAACACTGAGCTTCTTTGTGTGAAGAATGCTACGTAATGGGTTGTCAGTCATGAGTGTATACACATTTCTATCCCTGCAACTCCTGCAGACAGTTTGTCTTTTTATTTTTGATACTTAGTTATTTAAGGCCCGATATACACGACTGTATCCATTTTGTAATCCGCAAATTGTGCATCTACAAAAGATGTGCACGCCCCAATTTAATTTTTAGCCTTGCAGAAATGTCCTATCCTTGTCCACAAAAAAGACAAGAAAAGGCCATGCTCTATCTTTTTTGCAGGCTGGTGGAACGGATAAACACATACGGACATGCTGTCCATATCTTTTGCAGTCCTGTTGAAAAGAATGGGTCCACATCTGCAAAAAATCTGAACTGAAAATACGGTCATGTGCACGGAGCCTTACCGAGCTAATGATAAAAGTACTGCCAGCATTGCCAAATACCGCCTTTCCCGTTGGAGCCCATTTATTATAATGGAACCCGGGCCCGGTTTCTTGCATTAGTGCGGGGACTCGGCCGGACAGAAAAGATGCTACTTGCAGCGAATAAATAAGTAGTTCAGATGTAAATCCAACATTGAATTAAGATAGTAAAACAATTACTGTACAAGCCAGCAGCAGTCTTTGTGTCAGTCTCTCTCCCTCTGTCTGACTGCAACAGCTGCTCTCTGCTTGTTCTCCTCTCTCCATTTATATAATCTGATCCTTCAGTGAGCAGGCAGCTCGTCTTCACTGAAGACAGATCTGAGCAGTCAGTTGAGACTTATGACAGGTTTGCACTGTCTGATTGTTAGGCAGATTATCAGGAACGAACGTTCCTATTAACACTCATTCCCTTTAATCTGCCTGTCTAAAGATACCACAGATCACTGGATAAACGAGCTAAAAAGGGCATATTATTATTTCTAGGCAGCAGATTGTGCTATCTAAACATCACTCTGCTGTCCAACAACAATGCAGCTGTATGAGGATTAGCGATAGCAGTAGCCATCACTCATCTTCATACTGTAGAGGGGATTGCTGTATGTAAATGCAGCACTTCACTCCCTACTAAACGAGCAGGCTTCTTTCCTGACAACTGTCAATCACTGCAGCACTAGGCAAGGACTACACTGGTCGTGCAACACGTGTCGTGGCCAGGATGGTGATCCCATAGAAATGAATGGGATAGCCGCGGCAGATGCAAGAAATCCAGCAGTGTTGGATATCTTGCGACTGCCGCGGTGATCCCAATCATTTCTATGGGATCACCGCTACTCAGCGATCCTGGCCACAACAGGTGTTGCGCCACCAGTGTTGCTGTGTAGCCCTTGCCTTAGTGAAGAAGAGAGGAAGCTAATAAGAGGAGAAGGAATCTTTCTCTGATTCAATATACTACAGAGTTCCTTAAATTCACTTGTACAAATTATTGATTAAAAAAATGAAACAGCTCGATTTACATGGCCCAATTTTCCAGCCGATTATCAGGACCAAGCGTTTGTGCGAATACTCATTCCTGATAATCAGCCCGTGTAAAGGTGTTGCCCGAAGAACGCATTGAGTGAAATGATCTTTGGTGCAGACACCTGTCTTTATTTCTGGGCAGCAGATTGTGCTGGGTAAACGGCATTTTGCTTCCAAGAATAAATGAATTTGCAGTAGCCATCACTTGTTCTCATACCGTGGAGGCGATTGCTGCATGTAAATACAACTCTTCACCTCCACTGATAAATTTCTACACGTTCGGCATGTCTACATGCGCCTTTACTCTTTAAGACACAGCCAGTTTTCACCTTAAGGACCAAGCTACATTTTTCAAATCTGACATGTTTCACTTTATGTGGTAATAACTAAGGAACGCTTTTACTTATCTAAGCGATTCTGAGATTGTTTTCTCGTGACATATTGTACTTCATGTTAGTGGTAAATTTGAGTCAATATGTTTCACCTTTATTTATAAAAAATTCCAAAATTTACAGAAAATTTGGAGAAATTCAAAATGTTTGAAATTTGAATGTGTCTGCTTTTAAAGCAGATTGAGATACCTCATAAAATAGTTGTTACTGTACATTTGCCAGATGTCTACTTTGTGTTGGCATCATTTTGTAAGTATCATTTTATTTTTTGGGCGATTATCTTATGTAGGGGCTCATTTTTTGCAGGAAGAGATGAAGGTTTGATTTGTACTATTTTGGGTTGCATATGACTTTTTGATCGCTTGTTATAACAGTTTTTGTGATGAAAGGTGACAAAAATGGCATTTTTTATACAGTTTTTATTTTTATTTTTTTATGGTGTTCACCTTAGGGGAAAGTCATATAATATTTTTATAGAGCAAGTCATTACGGACGTGGAGATACCTAATATGTCTACTTTTTTTTACATTTATTTCAGTTTCACACAATAAAAGCATTTTTGAAGAAAAAGAAATCATGTTTTAGTGTCTCCATTTTTTGAAAGACATATTTTTTTTATGTTTTGGGCGATTGTCTTAAGTAGGGTCTCATTTCTTGCGGGAAGAGATGACGCGGTTTGATTGGTACTATTTTGGGGTACATATGTCGTTTTGATCGCTTGGAATTACAATTTTTGTGATGTATGGTGACAAAAAAATAGCTTCTTTTTTTTTACGGTGGTTAGGCCATGTGATATTTTTATAGAGCAGGTTATTACGGACGTGGCAATACCTAATATGTCTACTTTTTAAAAATGTATTTCAGTTTTACACACAAAAAGCATTTTTGAAGGAAAAAAACATCATGTTTTAGTGTCTCCATTTTCTGAAAGCCATATTTTTTTATTGTTTGGACAATTGTCTTAGGTAGGGTATCATTTTTTGCGGGAAGAGATGACGGTTTTAATGGTACCATAGGGTGTGTATGACTTTTTGATCGCTTGGAATTACACTTTTTGTGATGAAAATGACAAAAAATAGCATTTTTGGCAGTTTTTATTTTTTTAGGCCCCTTTCACACGAGCGTCACGGATTAGGTCCGGATGCGTTCAGGGTGCGTTCAGGAAAACTTGCACCATTTTGCAAGCAAGTTCAGTCAGTTTTGTCTGCGATTGCGTTCAGTTGTTCAGTTTTTTCCGCGCGGGTGCGATGCGTTTTGATGCGTTTTTCACGCGCGTGATAAAAAACTGAAGGTTTACAAACAACATCTCTTAGCAACCATCAGTGAAAAACACATTGCACCCGCACTTGCTTCAGGATGCAATGCGTTTTTCACTGAAGCCCCATTCACTTCTATGGGGCCACGGCTGCGTGAAAAACGCAGAATATAGAACATGCTGCGTTTTTCACGCAACGCAGAACTGATGCGTGAAAAAAAACGCTCATGTACACAGACCCATTGAAATGAATAGGTCAGGATTCAGTGCGGGTGCTATGCGTTCACGTCACGCATTGCACCCGCGCGGAAAACTCGTACTATGCTCCATGTATAGCCAGGCTGCAATGCAAGTTTAGTTTTATTTTAAAGGTGAAGTCCAAAGCCAGGAAGCACTTTTCAATCTGAGAGAAGAATTTGGATTTCATATTTTTTTATAACTGGTTCTCTGTCATTTGGAGTGGTTTCAGGAAACAGTGTCTCGTTGTGACATCATATATCCGTTCTTGGCACTTCATTTACAGATGAATTACTACCTCAAAGCTATACTCCATCACAAATGAACAGCCCACACTCACTTATCACAGTTATTTGCACCTTCTAATGCTAAAACCAGTTCAAACTGAAGTAATGAGCCAATCTAACCTCCATGTGAAGGAGGATGGGGGTGTTTGGCTTTCCTGATATTGCTGTGTAACCAGATGGAAACTATTTGCAGGACACTATCCAACTCACGGACTTCTATATGCCTTGACTTTGATCACTAAGAGGAAAAAAACCTTCCTTTGGATAAAAGGCAAGGTCTGTAAATCACACCTATAATTAGCATGCAGGTAATAGTGAATGTTAAAGCAGCACTTGGATCAGGATTCACTGGAAACTGGTATACAAAGGAATTTTACTGCTCAATAATAGGCTTATTATGTAAGTATGTTACAGGCTGCTATATCCTTTATGGGACCTGCTTGTCATTTGGAAAATCAATAGCTTAAAAATAAAATGAAACAGATACTTCGATATTTTAGCGACTGCTTTAATTTGGCAATAATTGCTACTATCATGAGTGAAATTAATCTGCTGTGCGAAAATATTGTGTGGCCAGACAAGTCCTCTCATTGTATGTGAACAGAATCATTGTAGGCCAATCACATAGGAATGCAGGGTCTCACGTTGTCAAACTCTAAGCAAAGCCATAGCTCACCCAACCGCATTACAGCAGAACTTTAGGGTTGTATTAAAGGGGTATTCTCATCTTAGACAATGGGGGCATATCGCTAGGATATGCCCCCATTGTCTTATAGGTGCGGGTCCCACCGCTGGGACCCGCACCTATATCCAGAACGGAGCGGGGAGCGCTGCGCCTGGAGGACCCCAGGTTTCCGGGGGTCCGGCCACCACCAGGCGCAGCTCCCCGCGCCGCTCATAGAAATGAATGGGAGCCGGGCCGTGCATGCGCGGTGCGCTCCCATTCATTTCTATGGAGCCGACGGAAGTAGCCGAGCCAGCGCTCGGCTATTTTCGGCGGCCCCATAGAAATGAATGGAGGGCGGCCCCATAGAAATGAATGGAGTGGCCCTGGAAAAAACTAAAAGTGGCCCTATTTTGTAGTTGGGTCCAAATTGACAGAAGGCAGGGCCAACATAAGGGCCTGCAATACCATATTGCGGCACATTATATCACTTCAGCTGAGCCAAATACCACAGTGCATCCCAAAATACTGCCCCAGCAGCACAAGATACCTTCCTAAAAACTGATGGTGGCCGGTATCAGCATGCCATTTTCTGTCCTCCTACTCCAGTTATCTCAGGATGACAATACAGTTGAATTCAGGAGTAAGGAAGGAAGCGTATCTGGCCAATGGCCATGAGTAGGGCCCCTGTGCAATGGCCCACTGGGAAGTTTCCCTGTAGTTTCTATGGCCAGTCCACCCCTGTCCAACTGCCCTGGTATCAGTGAAGTAAATATAATCACCTGTCATCCTTGCGCTGCAAGATGGTGGTGACGGCTTCCTCTGGCTGATCCTGTGTACCTTCTATTCTGCACAGGAGCAGAACAGCAAATGAACGCATCAGGAGCATGTGCAGATACAGGCAGGAGAATACCCTGTATGGGCGGATGTGCTGGACACGTTTATTTGTGTAGACTAGAAGGTACCCAGGATTAGCCACAGGAAGTGGTTGCCGCCATTTTGCAGCCCATAGAGAAGCATACATGATTGTATATGGCATTTTGACCAATTACATTGAAAATTGGCCAGCCCCTTTAAGTTTGCGACTCCTATACCATGTGTGGTTTTTCTCAGTGTAAATTAGAGTAACATATGTTTCTAAAGTAATCAAATTTCAGTTCCACAGAACTGTGGGGTATATGTGTTGTAGCATAATAAAGACCCAAAAATGTGGTCATATTATGGTTGTCTGAACTACAATAAGTCTTATGATGGAACTATTCACATTCTATCAACTCTAGGGTGTATTTATCAATGTAATAACACACGATTTTTTTCACCATTCCATTTATTAAGAACAGGATTTATGCTGAACATTATATTTCCCTCTTTGAAGGAGTATAGCCTTCAAACTGCACCTGATTTACAAAAGGTTTTCTCAAATTTCTGGCTGCAGTGTAACTACATACTAGTGTACCATTCAGTTGTGAGCTGGTATTTTTAACTGTGTTCCCTTATGTACAGACGTAAAGCCGGCCATATACATCAGCTGTATATTGGCTGAACCCTCTTTTTTTGGCAGGATCGGCCAAACATCTGTTGTGCATGAGGGGTTCCCAATTCTGATTGCATACGTTGATGCCAATCCTTTTTTTTCAGGAGATAAGACACCTGACAGAAGTGTCTGGCAGCAGCTTTCTCCCATTCATAACTCATGCATACTCAGATGCAGAACTAACTGCTACCAAATGTCATGTTTTTCGGTCAAGCATTTTTTCCGCCATATTCCAAATGGATCCAACAGAAAAGAAATTGTGCCATCAAACAATATCGTGCTGATATCTCAGAAATATGACTCTGTATGTTGACACATGCTTATGGATCTGTACAGTCCTACTGAATCAGTAAGGTTAGAAAAGAACATCTAGTTCAACCTGTCACCATGCAGTACTGACCTAGAGGAAGGCAAAAGAAAACAAACTATAAAATAATTGCCAATTGTGTTCTAGATAGGGAGACAGATTCTTACCTAGATCTGACCACACACAGACTCCCACCAATTTTGGCAGAATCAGTTGACCAGCTAATAGAAACATAGAAGATTGACGGCAGAAAAAGACCACCTGGTCCATCTAGTCTGCCCTTTTATTATCCTTTATTGTTATCTTAGGATAGATACATGTTTATCCCAGGCATGTTTAAATTCAGTTACTGTGGATGTATCAACCACCTCTGCTGGAAGTTTGTTCCAAGCTTCTACTACTCTTTCAGTGAAATAATATTTTCTAATGTTGTTCTTGATTTGTCCCCCAACTAACCTCAGATTGTGCCCCCTTGTTCTTGTGTTCAGTTTCTTATTAATAACCCTTCCCTCCTGAACTTTATTCAGTCCTTTAACATATTTAAAGGTTTCAATCATGGTTTCAGTCTTTCTTGATAAGTTCTATGCTTTAGACTTTCCACCATTTTTGTAGCTCTTCTTTGGACCATCTATTTTAGCAATATCCTTTTGCAGGTGAGGTCTCCAGAATTGAACACATTATTCCAGATGGGGTCTCACTAGAGCTCTATATAGAGGGATCACAATCTCCCTCTTTCTGCTTGTTATACCTCTAGCTATGCAGCCAAGCATGCGATTTGCTTTCCCTACCGCCTGGCCGCTTTGGTTACTCATTTTGAGGCTGTCAGAGATGACTACCCCCAAATCCTTCTCTTCTGAGGTCTCTCTTTGTTCTCTTTGTTAACACAGAACTCCCAATACGATACTCAGGGTTTCTTCTCCCCAAGTGCATTATTTTACATTTGGAAAATAATGTATATGTAATAATGTAATAATGTGTATGGAGGGCTATGAACTCTGCCCCAACAGCAGATGTCTGGGAAGGGAAAGGTTGGGCATATTGGATTTCAACATACCCAATCCTTTTTCTTCTAGGGGAGATAAGCCACCCACCAGAGGTGTCTGGCAGTGGCCTTTTCACCTCTCCCTTCATAACACATGCATACTCATACAAGCTCAATCAGTCAACAGCTATCTAAAGTATATGGCCAGCTTTAGGAGTCTATGGTCCACTGTCTTCCAGAACAGACATGGTTGTCATTATAAGCTATTTCCTGACGGTCCCACAGAGATGAATGGAAGTGCTTTTCACTTTTTGGTATTCTGTTCTGGCATTGGAGCAGAATACTGGAAGCACCAATCCAACATAAGTCGGACATTGTCGTACTGCTGGATCCCATTCACTATAGTGAGTTCCACCAGTTCTCCCACTTGAGTACTGCCACTTTGCCTGACAAAATACTGCTGAATGCAGTGGTATTTCGTCATTTTATTTTGCAAGAACCCCCGGCTCAAGTGGGATCCTAGCCTAACAGATTATGTATTTCATAGATTCTTACTGGGATCTTTCTATGTTTCAACTTTCAGCAATTTCAACAGATATTGCTGAAAGCATTTAAGAAATCTAGTGCTTTTATTGAACATCATTGTCAGACATCAGAGTTACCTTGTGCAAAGGTGACAATACACATTAGATAGAAGTATGTTGATGGTTGACCAACAGTCAAATGGTCGATCATCTGGTGAACTGCATATCGATGACACGGCCATACACATTGAGTCAATTACAAAGCATGTTTCTGAGAACATTCTGGGAACATTCTTCATGAAAAGGTCAGTTGGATGGAAATTTTATATACAGCCTACTGCTTTCCAGATGATGGCTGCCTGTCATTGGTTGGCTAAAATCATGGTTTGTTGGTAAAATTCCGCCCGGCAAATGACTGTTTTGGCTGCAATTGCCCATTTTGATCAACTTTAGATTAAATGTATGGCCACCTTAGTATAGCTTATGATAATTGGTCAATAGGCTGAATACTGTGGCTAAAATATAAGGATCTATGGCTTTGACTATGCAAGCATCATGTTATTACTGGCTATATAAATAGGGTTAGATTGGAAATAATGTTTAGTGTCATGGGTGGTGATAATACAGCTGTGCAAGCAGTCACTTGTAGTCATTTTTGATGGGTCACACATAGTGGTATTGCCTCCCTGCCCAGTATCACTTTAATCATCCCAGGGTAGAGGTCACCTTACAGAGGTAGGGTCTATTCTATTATTTTAATAGTATTACTGCCATCACAAATTACATTTTTTTACAACAGTAGCTATATCTACACCTTTCATCGTAAAAGCAATGCAATAAAAAGTTCAGAGTGAGAAGTGAATTCCATTGTCTTAAAGAAACAAGGAGAAAAAATTCTGTAATTCACTTATCAAAAACACAATAGGATTGCCATTATGTGCATGGGGTATAATAGATCTCAACCTATTCATTGTCTTCTTCAATAAAACAAATGGTTTCTCATACTCTCTTCTGAACGTATTGTTCAATATATAAGTATACAAATACTGTCATTAATTGGCTTACAATGAACAGTTACTAATGGATGTAGAATATAAGGATTTAATCAAAAATACAATATTCAAGATAAAGCCGTGATCTTAGCGGCTATGTTGAAACAAACCAGACTTTCAATGGAGCAATCTCATTGTAGGACACAGTGACCAGACTCCTCCAGTCCTGATGACTGCATGACTCAGCTTCAAACCAAATGCTGATGTCACAATATTAAAAAAGGAATATAGTATTAAAAATGCATCAAGTATCTAACCTGATAAAACTATATACTGTATGTAAGTCCCAACGTAGTAAACCTAGTACAGTATATGCTCAGGAACTAGCTGAGTAGGTTCATCAGTTCTAGTTTTCACAAATCTCTCCTGGAAATCTCTTTGACAATGCAATGAAGGAGAATTGATTTATATGGGTTCCCACAGCAATAGTAATATTTCTTATTTAATGAGAACCAACATATGTTTCATCCTGGTGGTGGTAGAAAATTTCATAATCCTGTGGACCATTGTACATTAGAAACTTCACTGCTGGGGACTAATAATTCTTGGTAAGATGTTGTCACTGGGGGAAAGTAGATTGTTTGGGGAAAACTATACTTCTGATAGATGACAATACCAATAACAGGGAACTGGGAAACCTGACATATCCACATATCTCACTAATTCCTCAAGCATATTACATGCTCTCCACCTAATTCCATAGGAAACCAATTCAGTAGGTTATCCAAGAATTTTGATCTGGCCTATATTTTGAAGACACCAAGAATGTGTGGTCCAACTCCTGTCTCCCCAGCAAGCCTCATGGTTCCTTTGCTGTTGTACCAGAGACATCTGGCTGGGCCTCATACTAAACTGCAGGTTAGACCCTTTCAAAAGGAACCAAGCTACAGTACTAGTCACATCCACATACCGTATATAAAAGTGCCAATGTGTCTGGTAATACAGTAAAGGGCTGTAGCTTCTGCTTCAGTCTGCTAATCAATGGGGTCCAGATTCAAGTATTGTATTGTAAATTCCTGTAAAACTCATTTAAACTAAATAGGAAAAACATACAAATATGGGGAGAACATCCAAACTACATGGATGCTTGACAACTCCTCATTTTGTCCTGTAAAATATCTTGTGGATGTATAATGCAATCCATATAGTTTAATGTAACTGATAACATTGACTTAAGAAGATAAAGACTGAATATCTGTAAAGACGACAGGGGAATTCTACTCTATAGATAGTTCAGTGAGTTCCAGTCCCCCAAACAGTGAACATGTGCGGATGTGTGCTCCATCTGCTGAGCTCAGATTATCATTGTGAGCTCACAGCGGGAGGCTGCTCCTATAAACCCTTGCTTATGTGGCTATCAGAGGAATGTGTAGGATGTAAGGAGCTGCTGAATGATTACCAGAACAGTCACATAACCAGTGCCTGGTGGCACTTATTCCATTTCTGTTGGTCAATTATATGACGATGCCGGGTACCATTATTGGCCAGTTTCACCATCAAATTAGAAATAGATATTACGTTTTAACAAGAAGGAGTGAGGTCAGCAAGTTGTACTTTACAAAGCTAAATAAGAACTTCAAGTAGAGGAGCCTCATATTACCCAAGCTTTCTGTCCTATTCAATGAAGATATTAAGGGGATATCTGACAATCAGGCACTCTAAGTATTGTACAGTTTGTCCATCTGTTGGGTACATGTATACAGGAGAGACACCCCATAGCAACTCCTTTCCAGATCTTTGTTGATGGCACTACACACTTTTTACAACATTTTAGGACTGGCAACCCCCAACACTTAAAGGGCATCTGTCAGCAGATTTGTACCTATGACACTGGCTGTTACATGTGCACTTGGCAGCTGAAGACATCTGTGTTGGTCCCATGTTCATATGTGCCCACATTGCTCACAACCCTGATGCCTGTGCTGGATATACTATAAATTGATATAGAAGATGTCAGCAGATGTTCTTTAGAAAAAAAACTAAAATCTTACCTCACATGGGCTGTAATACCAAATCTCTTTCAATCTGATCACTAATACACAAGGTATTAGTGTAGTGTACTTTACTGCTGTAAGTTTACATTTTAAGGACACTGATTCCCAGAAATATGAACTTTAAATTCAGCACAAGGCTTGGTGTTGGCAAGACATTTCCATGTTAGTGATTTTAATGGTGTCTTACTCTGCATGTGTGATGGAGTGGCACAAAATACAATGTCACTTACAAAGTTGAAGAATTTGTTATTTCCGAGAGCTATGCATATAAAGTGCTGCACTGGAATTTAGCTCCTTAGTAACAAGTCAATAACTAAAAATGGTGAATTCTTATAAGTATTGCCGATATGGCGGGTTTACAGTATTGGTGTTAGGCTACTTTCACACTTGCGTTTGCAGGATCCGTTTGTGAGATCCGTCACAGGCTCTTATAAACGGTCCTGAACTGATCAGTTTTGTCCTAATGCATTCTGAATGGAAAAGGATCCGTTCAGAATGCATCAGTTTTGCTTCAGTTCAGTCTCCATTCCGTTTTGGAGGCGGACACTAAAACGCTGCTTGCTGCATTTTGGTGTCCACATGAAGAAACTGATGCAAACGGATCTGTCATGACTCACAATGTAAGTCAATGGGGACGGATCCGTCTTTGCTATGTAAAAGATTATACAAACGGATCCGTTCAGAACAGATGCAGACGTTGTATTATCATGACGGATCCGTTTGTGAGAGCCTGGACGGATCTCACAAACGGATCCTGCAAACGCAAGTGTGAAAGTAGCCTTAGATTGCAAATGAGGCCTTTTGTTCTGTAAATTGACAGGAATTCATTACACATGGCTGAAGATGACTAAAGGTTCCTTTACACGAGACGACAGAGCAGAAGATTATCGTTCCTTCCCTACAATCTGCTGCTCACTGGTGGAGGAGACCCTTTAAAAATGAACAGGATAAATCAGAAAAATGTCGATTTGACTAGTATGAATTAGGTTTTATCTATAACGTGGGGTCATGGAGGTTATTTTTGGCAATTTACAATACTCACTTATTAAGCTATAATAGTAACCACTTTTCTGCACATGCCTTGTTGATAAAGACCGTACTTTATATTTTCACGATTTTATATCACGTATTACAATAGATCCATGTATTTTAATAAGGTACTGTCCATATTTCCTGCGTATCAGAAAACAAGGAAACCAGGAACCTGGAGAAAGCCAGGCACATGGAAATGGCTGAAATATTTGTAAGTGAACAAACAAATTAAAGTGTTTACAAAAGCTACTGTTTCCTGATGGATTTCTAAGCAAAGATGCAAGGGTTAAACAATGCCGTGCCCCTGGGATCTACAGCTGCATATGCTATGTTAATTATATAGACCAGTGCTACTTTGTACAGTGCAAGTTGTCACCTGGCTTTCATGGACAATAGGCCTGTGTATTGAGGCTAGACGCACCAGGTCCCTTCTTTCCTGGAGGCAGAAGCACAAAAGATTCATAAATCCTACACACATACACTGGCTCCTGCACTTCCCAAGTTCTTGGAGTTCTAATACATTCATGGATAAGAAGAACACCTTTCTGCACACGTCAGGTATAATATCTAATAATCCTGGGAAAGGAATGAACTGCCGCCTCTTACCCAAGTGTCACCTCCTGCACTGTGTACCTGTCCTGTCTACATTTTCATGACCACCCCTCATTTTCTGAATAATACAGATTGCAGGTTGGGACGCTCAGCAAACAGGTACCATTCCTGATGTTATCTCCTCCAAACCTACAAGTGATCACCTGTCTTGTGGAAAGCACGCAGGACAGATTTGGCTGCCTGTAATGCCATGAAGAAAGCAATAGGACCTAATCAATTTATAGGCATCGAGTGGAATGGTATCATACAATACCACAGAGACGGATGGATGGATAGATAGATAGATAGATAGATAGATAGATAGATAGAGATGATAGATAGATAGAGATATTAGATAGATAGATAGATAGATAGATAGATAGATAGATAGATAGATATTAGATAGATAGATAGATATTAGATAGATAGATAGATATAGATAATAGATAGATAGATAGATAGATAGATATATATTAGATAGATATAGATAATAGATAGATAGATAGATAGATATTAGATAGATAGATAGATAGATAGATATTAGATAGATAGATATAGATAATAGATAGATAGATAGATAGATAGATATTAGATAGATAGATAGATATAGATAATAGATAGATAGATAGATAGATAGATAGATAGATAGATAGATAGATAGATATAGATATTAGCTAGGATATAGATAAGATAGATGATTATAGATATAGATACATATAGATACATATGATAGATAGAAAGAATATATATGAGATAGATAGATAGATAGATAGATAGATAGATAGATAGATAGATAGATAGATAACAGATATAGATAGATAGATAGATAGATAGATAGATAGATAGATAGATAGATAGATAGATTTGATAGATATAGATCATTATATATGATTGATGGATATGAGATAGATAGATAGATAGATAGATATAGATACAGATATTAGATAGATAGATAGATAGATAGATAGATAGATAGATAGATAGAAATAGATATTAGATAGATAGATAGATATAGATATTAGATAGGATATAGATAAGATAGATGATAGATTATAGATATAGATACATATAGATACATATGATAGATAGAAAGAATATATATGAGATAGATAGATAGATAGATATAGATAGAGATATAGATTTGATAGATATAGATCATTATATATAATTGATAGATATGAGATAGATAGATAGATAGATAGATATAGATAATCTCTCTGATTTTCTCTTTTGTACACTGAAACACTTGGATGTCTTATGAAAATAGATGCAAAGAGACTTAAATGGGTGGGAAAGGGACTTCACACACCCCCCATTATCACCTTGTGAGGTAGAGGACTATGATGTGCAGGGGTCACTGACTCCTCATGCCAGGACTCTTGACTATAGGTTCTGGAAAGGTTTTACATGTAAATAGATCTGAAGTGACCGAAATCTACTTTCAAAGCAGTCATGGAAATGGGAGTTGTGCAGTTAACACCTCTGCTGTGTGAGGCCAGAGGTGTCAATGCTAATGGTGCTGCTGCCGCCTGCTAGGATCCTAGTGAGGAGTCCTGGGGAGGAAATACATGACATTATATATATCTGTGCCATTGTGTAAGAAAATCTGTGTGCACAAAACGGACATGTACAGCCCTAGCTAGAAATCTAGAACATTCTGTGCTGCACGTTGAGCCAGAGATCTTATACTGTACACCAGTCATGGCCAAAATGTATTTGGGGCAGCCACGGCGATGAAAGTTGCATCAACTTGTGGGCAATACAAAATAGTCGCAATTCAGTAAAAATCAGCATAAATCTTCACAACAGGATTTGTTGCCTGTTACATCGATGAATATGTGAGGGCGACATAGGAGATGAAAAAGCATATCGCTTAGATTTGCTCATATGTCTGTACCTAGAATCTGCCTAAAAATGGCGCAAATGGAAGCAATTTCAGGGCAATTTAGCACAAGTGTTTCTACGCTTTTTATGGACTTGCTCCAAAAGGGACATAGTTTAGCGGGTATGAAATGGAGCTTTGTGGTAAAAATGTGTGGCCTAAAATGAAACATTTTGCGCCAAAATTGTGCCAAATTCTATCTCAAAGTAAGTCAACCAATAGTTGGTTAAACAAATGTATGAGCCCCTGCGATAAATGTGGGGCAGGTCTACACCGCCTGTCTAAATTTACATTATTTACAGGATTAAAGGGGTTATCCAGGACTTAAGAGGACCCCTGAGAGTGGCCGACCCACGGCGCGGTTCATTCTTACATGGTCCCTGCCCTGGGTGCTGGCTCCATTGCCACCCAGCCATCTCTGCAGCTCTGGCATCAAAATCCTGTTGACAGGTGCCACGTGACCGCTGCAGCCCATTACTGAACACAGCAGTGACCCAGCGACATGCCGAATGGGTAACAGGTCACGGCTGAGGCCAGTCATGGGCTGGAGCGGTCACATGGCACCTGTCAATAGGATGTTGATGCCAGAGCATGGCATGGCCAGCTGCAGGGTTCCACTCTGAGGTCTTTTTATGTCCTGGATAACCCCTTTAATAAACCTTCCCCCATAGTGACCCCATGCAATCAGTGTAACTGGACCTAAATCTATCTCCATAGAGGCAGCACCAGCCTGGCACCACGTGAGCCGCATACATGACTTCCAGTCTATAGTCACAGCCAGACACGGAGCCCCGCACATCCTCAGCCCGAGCATTGTAATCAGGTAAGGGGGCGGGGCTCACACTTGGATTATGCAGATCCGGCCGGTGGGAGGGGCTGGTGACGTCAGAGGGGCTTTAAATGCAGGAGGGAGCAGTTCTCTGGCAGTGAGAGGAGATCCATAGAGCAGTAGTGCCAGCGGGTCACTGGCTGATCTACTGAGCACAGCGCAGTCACTACACCTGACCACTGGAGGAGGACGCCCCGCACACATCATTCATCACGCGGATTCCCACAATGGCTTTATTTCAGTTCTGGATCTTCTTACTTTTTTGCAGTGTCGGACCCTGTGGTGCCATCCACTGGCTGTGAGTATATTTTACCTCTGTATTACCTTTACTAGAGGGTAGATTATTCCCTCCATCGTGGTGTCAGGTACATTATAATACATTGAATATCTGACATCTCCTTAGCTTTGAGCCTGTCACTTACACTGATATATGTAGAAGTCTGTAGGCTGCTGGAGCCCCTAAATTACTGCTCTGTACTTGGCTTGTTTGTAAGTATGAGGAGGGGTCAGGATTGTAGACTATAGCATAGGTACAGACTGATTAGAAACCTCATCTAACATGACAACCCCTGAACAGACACTGCAAGGTTGTCACTTCCCTCACCTCACCCCTTCCCAAATGTTAGAAAGTAGCTGCCCAGCATCTCTGGTCAGTGGGGGTTCTAGGTTTGGAGGTGGCACTACTTGTTGACCACAAATTCCTTATTGTGGCAAAATATGTCTGTGTGCACACTGCACCCTCAATTATCATATATGCTACAAAAAGCTCCTGATGTATATGTCCTACTGATCATGGCGCTCCTCTCACTCAACTGAGGCCAAAAGCAGGGTGTAGCAAGTGGGCTGGAGGGGCATGTGTCTGGGTGCTGCCAACAAGCCACTCAATCTTTTGTCATGGTTTTTAGATAGAGGGCTGGGGCAGCAAACTGAATCTTTGCTCCAGGTGACAGAAAGCCTAGCTGCACTATACTACAGCAGCAGAAAAAAATATGCAGTATATGTTTTACAATGGGACCATAAGGGCAGCTTTTACCTATATAGTAACATATATCAGCAGTATACATTGAGAAATCTTCCTGATGTATTCTGCAGTCAAGAGGCTTAGATGCAGTCTGAACAGACTGTGATACCAGGCTTAACTGGAGTGAAAAGTGAATTTGGGCAGGATTTGGGATGAGATTTATTTAGACTAGCCTTATGTATGTCAAGTGTAATTTGTCATGTGGTGCAAATCTCTGGCCACCCACGTGCCAGAACTGAGATTTACTCCATCCAGGAGCAGGCGTAGATTCCAGAGGTGATGTGTGCCAGTTTTCTCTTGCATTATGTGTGAGGTGGCACACTTGGGCACAAACTGGGAATTCTCCAATGTAGTGCGCCAGATCTTTTGTACTTGGTCTTCTCTGGTGAGTGGTCTAATCAGTGCCTCAGATGGTAAGCTGCTACAGTCAGGCGTACCTCTTTCTTATTCCCTCTGTGGTTTGAACCTGCAAAATGCAGACCATGTACCCATTAAAAAATGGTTTCACGGACAGCAGACAGACTGCATCTGAATTTTGCTGATCCATGATTTGCGAACTACAAAATGGATAGTTGTGTACGTGAGGCCTTGCATACAAAGTCCTATAGTTGTATATCCAAGTTAGTGTTCTAGAACAATAGTTTTCTCCAGCCTGAATTCTTTTACCTCTGAATCTCATCCTTCTGATGTGTGGGTTTTTTTTTTTTTTTTTTTTCTTCCAGTGGTCTCACAGTAAATGGCAGTTCAGTAGCCTGGAACGAGAGCGAGCACTGCAGACTACTTGAAGGATTGGTTCCTGACCAAACGCAACTCTGCAAGAGAAACCTAGAGCTTATGCAGAGTGTGGTTAATGCAGCCAAACAGACCAAACTAACCTGTCAGCTGGCATTCTCTGACATGCGATGGAACTGCTCATCAATTGAACTTGCTCCACATTTCACCCCAGACTTGCTCAAAGGTAAATTGATAAGTGTAATAGACTGGCCCCATCCATAGAAGATGCTACTCTACCAGTCCCATTGCAGTGAATGGAGAGCAAGCTGCACACATAGCTAGTACTAGCTACCCCTTGTTTCATCACTGTGGGACTCCTGAAGATTGTCTATTTTCAGAAGTCCCAGAGGGGTGAATGAAGGGTGACTGTGCATGCAGGCTAAGCCTCTGTTCACTTCATGGCCCTGTTCTGGAGATGGGTTTGGGTTCCTCCTCTGGGTCTTACTCCTATGTAACACTTATGGCATATTCTAGTAATATGCCAATAAATGTGCCAGGTGAGACACCCCCTTTAATATAATGGAGGAAAATTTATTGCGTTATTTCCTTACACATCTTATTTTGCTACCTTTCAGGAACCAGAGAGTCCGCCTTTGTGTACGCCTTGGCCTCTGCAGCTATTAGTCACACCATTGCCAGGGCCTGTGCTTCGGGGGAGTTGCCTACATGTTCTTGTGGTGCCACCCCAGCTGAGGTTCCTGGACCAGGATTTCGTTGGGGAGGATGTGGCGACAACCTGCGTTATGGACTCCAAATGGGATCTGCCTTTGTTGATGCCCCAATGAAATCTAGCAAGTTTGGAACACAAGCTACCAAGCTGATGAACTTGCATAATAATGCTGTTGGAAGACAGGTAAGCTGTTGAGGTGATGGCTTAGAAATAAACAAAAGTAACCGTAGATTAAAGGGGTATTCTCATCTTAGACAATGGGGGCATATCGCTAGGATATGCCCCCATTGTCTTATAGGTGCGGGTCCCACCGCTGGGACCCGCACCTATATCCAGAACGGAGCGGGGAGCGCTGCGCCTGGAGGACCCCAGGTTTCCGGGGGTCCGGCCACCACCAGACGCAGCTCCCCGTGCCGCTCATAGAAATGAATGGGAGCTGGGCCGTGCATGCGTGGTGCGCTCCCATTCATTTCTATGGAGCCGACGGAAGTAGCCGAGCCAGCGCTCGGCTATTTTCGGCGGCCCCATAGAAATGAATGAATGGAGGGCGGCTGCGCATGCGCAGTGCGCCCTCATTCAGTTCGGGGGCTCCGTTCTGGAAATAGTCCCACCGCTGGGACCCGCACCTATAAGACAATGGGGGCATATCCTAGTGATATGCCCCATTGTCTAAAATGAGAATAACCCTTTAAGTTGTGGGAAAGTTAGTTACAGTTAAAGAGGACCTTTCACCACTCCTGACATGGCTGTTTTAATAGCTCCATGCATTCCCCACATACTAACAATTCTGGAACATCTATTTTTATGGCTCCATGTTGTGCCATTCCTTTATTATTTGCACTAGAAGTTATGAATGAATTGCTATTTGTCTTCAGTAAAGGAACAGAGGGGAGGTGACCAGTTGGGGGTGTGTCCCTGCACAGTCTCATTCTATCCAATCAGTGCTGCCATGTTCAGACTGTACAGGAACACACCCCCAACTGGTCACCTCCCCTCTGTTCCCTTACTGAAGACAAATAGCAATTCATTCATAACTTCTAGTGCAAATAATAAAGGAATGGCACAACATAAAGACATAAGAATAGATGCTCCAGAATTGTTATTACATGGGGAATGCATGAAGCTATTAAAACAGGCATGTCAGGAGTGGTGAAAGGTCCTCTTTAAGATTGTGGAGAAGACTTTCTTTCACAAATTCCCTGTTTCTGTGATAATCCACAAAATCAAAGATGGAGGCAGTGTTTCCAAGTTCTTGCAGTGATATTCTAAATTCAATTGTAACATTGAATGCTTGAAACGGGCTATTTGGCCAAAACGTTGCAACTGGATTTAAAATCACTGCAAGAATTTGGAAGTGGTAGCACAAGGTTGGGCTGTGACAGCCTCACTTTGCACATTTAGAGCAGCAGGTTTATCTTGTGTAGCCAATCTTGTTGATCCTCACACTTGTCTTTGTAGTCTTTTTAGCTGCCACTGATGTTTGTTCTTTGTGGGTACAGTACACTCACTGTATTTATTCTCGTCTAGGTGCTAATGGATTCAGTGGAGACAAAGTGCAAGTGCCATGGAGTGTCTGGGTCTTGTTCAGTGAAGACTTGCTGGAAGGGTCTTCAGAATCTTCCACATGTAGCTGATGAGCTGAAGTCCAAGTACTTGGCTGCAACTAAAGTCATTCATAGACAAATGGGAACCCGCAAAATGTTGGTTCATAAGGAGTTAGACATCAGGCCGGTTAGAGAGTCCGAGTTAATTTACTTGAATAGCTCCCCTGACTACTGCACCCGAAATCCTAAGCTGGGCTCATATGGAACACAAGACCGGTGAGTTTCATTACATTTTTTTTTCACTACCTACAATTCTATTAATTAGCAGTTTTTGTTTTTTTGAGTCCGACACAAAAAAACTTAGTGCTGCATATCTGTGCTCAGGACATTGGTTATAGACTTTTTGGCATTTAAAGCTATATTTGGCACATATATTTTACATAAGTCGAAACTAACAAAGGAAATGCATATATAACCTGGTTCTTGAAGTACTTCTAGTGTATGTCCACATGGCACAGATACACTGCAGATTTGGTGTTATAGACTTGCTAGCAGCAAATGTAGTGTTTTACAGTACCAGCAGAGTGGATGAGATTTTAAAGGCAATCTGTTGGCTGGATTAAGGATTATCTGCAGTACAACATCAGTAGTGGTGCAGAAATTGAGTCAGAATGGTACTTTTTATAGTCATACTGCCACCTCCACTTTCCTGCTGTGCACTTCCAACGCTCTGCAGGATTACATCGCCTGGACTGTTGAGCTGCACAAATATAATCGTGGGTGGACTGGCCGTAGACCCTACAAGAAAACTTGTCCAGAAGGCTGCCCAAGCACTCTTCACTGCCATTGGCTGGGCACATAACACTCTGATGCGCTCAGAGATAATTAACACTGGGAGCATTAGATCTTATGTATCTGGCTGCAGGTGTCCTCCTGAATTCAATTGTATCACTTCCCTCAGGAGAGTAATAGAGTTGAATACTGAGGCCTGCGATGGTGAAGTGGAACGATACTCTGGTATTTTATTCTTTCCTTGCCCACTTAGGGAGCATACAACTGGGGCACTAGACAAGAAGTCCAGGCAGCATGCTGCAGATAGGGCTGTCTAATCGGTGGCCCGCCTCACACCTCCTGGGCCCTGTGCTCCATATCTTAACTTTAAGTTCCCAGTTTGCCCCTGCACATAATGGAGAGGACCTCCTGAGTGTAAGCTCAGCAGTCCAGGGTATGTAATTCTGCTGCGCTTTGCCAGTACCAATCTGGACTACTTACAGTACAGCAGATAATGAATCCATCTGACAGACTCCCTTTAAGGAATCTATAGGTGAATCCTACAGCAGATCCATGAACCTAGGCAGGGACAATTCCACTGCAGAGTCACTGCAAATTCTTCATGGTGTGGCCATACCCTTAAAGAGGACCTTTCACCACTCCTGACATGCCTGTTTTAATAGCTTCATGCATTCCCCACGTACTAACAATTCTGGAGAATCTATTCTTATGTCTGTATGTTGTCATTCCTGTAATATCTCTACTAGAAGTTATGAATGAATTGCTAGCAGTCTGCAGTAAGGGTACAGAGGGGAGGTAACAAGTTGGTGGGTCTGGTCCTGCACAGTCTGACTCTATCCAATTAGTGCAGGCACAAACCCCAACTAGTTACCACCCCTCTGTACCCTTACTGCAAGCTGCTAGCATTTCATTCATAACTTCTAGTAGAAATAAAGGAACAGCACAACATACAGACATAAGAATAGATGCTCCAGAATTGTTGTTACATGGGGAATGCAAGTTATTAACTCGGGCATGTCAGGGGAGGTGACAGGTCCTCTTTAAGGTTTAATATGCTATTACACATCAAAATGCCTACCTAAGATCACAATCTACCTGCTGCTTCCAAGTAATCCATATCGTTACAGTAACTGTGCCTTAATATCTCTTCATATGCATGTTTATTGTGGAAATGACAGTACTAGTAGATTTGTATTACTTTGTTCTGATATAAATTTTTTTTTTTTTAGACTTTGCAACAAAACCTCATTGGGCAGTGACAGCTGTAACCTGATGTGTTGTGGCCGTGGGTACAATGTTTATACAGAAACCATTGTGGAGCGCTGCCAGTGCAAATACTACTGGTGCTGTTATGTCATGTGTAAGAAATGTGAGCGGACAGTAGAGAGATACGTCTGCAAGTGAAGTGACTGTTCAGCGGTTAATGCCCTAATTACCTGACTGTCTAACCATGAAAATGTACCTGGTCTGAGGAGCAGAGCTGAAATGGGTATTGAAATCCAAGTCTGACTGGACAAATATGGGGCAATCTAGCAGAGCTGGCCTGATCTGCTCCAAAGAGACATCCCACTCAGCGGAATAATGCAGAGCACCATGAAATAGAAAGAATGGAGATGATACATTCAATTGTCACAGGCTACGGAGATGTGGACACCTCAGCAGTGCCCCAAAAAAAAAAAAAAAAAAAAAAGGCTCCAGATAAACCTGTCATGCATATGGATGTTATGTAAGAGACGTTTTATTGTGTATATTTATATTTTATAAATTGTAATTATATTTTTTTAATAAATCAAGTTTTTTTTGCTGCTGCAGAAAGTTGTCATGTACAGTGAGTTAAATCCTGTCAGACTGCCCGGTTATACATTGCCCTATGTATAGGTATACAAATACCCAGTGATCAACCAGCCAACAAATACATGTCATGTGTTTATATGGGAATAAAAATGAATGTTCCATGTAAACAGGGATGTGCTGCCATCAAACAATGTACTTTGAAAGGAGGGGTTTGAGTGAACAATAATTGCTTGATGAAAAAGAAGCTCCTATCATTTCACTATAATGTTGACTGGTACTTGTTCATCTGCCTATGGGAAAAGAACATTAGTCTGGGGCCATTATGATAACCAGTACAAGTTTAGATGAAAGCACATCCACTATACTTGGACTGCCCAATCTTTCAGCACAGCCTTCCCTGCACCTGTGGGGGTGCAGTCTGACAGCTGTATGGGGGTGGGTTGGCAGGTGCATCTTCTGTTTTAAGTGCAGCTGCTGCACGTTCAGTATAGTGCAGAAGATCTGTCCTGGAGACCTCTCTAGATACCCCCATGGTGCATGTAATCCTCAGAATTCCAACATTTTACAGCCCAAAATACCTGTAGTCTTATTTGGAATCAAAAGGCCTTTCCCAGTTGCCAGTTCACTGTGGAGCACAATGGGAAAATCTAGTCTTCCTACCCTCCCACTGTGCAGGGAATGGGCTTCCAAGAATATCTCTTGCAGACTCCAGCACAACCATCGTACACATGGAAGAAGACCCCACAACCCATCAGTATGATTTATGGCTGCCCTGTGACCTCAAGCTGTACTCTGTGGGGGTTCTAGCCTCATGTGCATGCTCAGGAATCTCAAGGTCTAAGCGCTAAAGTCTGTCTTACGGCTACTGGACAAAGGGGTGATTAAAGGAATCAATGTAGCTCAGTGAAAGTGCTTGGTCCTTGTGTTTTTATAATGTTGATATAGAGCTAGGGTTGTACTTGTCTGATTTACTTGTGAGGATTGCACACTATTGATATAAACTCAGTTATATAATGTAGTGAGCCCTAGTTGTTCATATTTTATTTTTTGTTCACGGTGGTTTTCCTGCACTTTTGCATTTTGAGTTGTGTGTTTCTTTTTGTTTGTGGGTTGTGTGTTTTTTTTTTTTTTTTTTTTTTTTTTTTAAGATGGCTTTAGACTGCTAAATAATTGGGCAGATTATTGGAATCGACGTTCCTGCAACCACTCATTCCTGACAATCTGCCTGTCTAAAGGCGCAGCAGACCACCTGATCAATGACCCCCTTTCCTCAAAGTCAGAATAAAAAATACATAAATGGTAAAAAAATAAACATCATGGGCATTGCTGTGTGTGGAAACACCCATACTATTAAAACAAAAAAAACTCTCACACACAGCAAACACCGAAACAGAAAAAAATGCCCAACTCGCTGTTGCTTCAACTCTCAATCAGTATTAAAATGCAGGAAAAACTATATATAGTACAGACCAAAAGTTTGGACACCTTCTCATTCAAAGAGTTTTCTGTATTTTCATGACTATGAAAATTGTAGATTCACACTGAAGGCATCAAAACTATGAATTAACACATGTGGAATTATATACATAACAAAAAAGTGTGAAACAACTGTAAATATGTCTTATATTCTAGGTTCTTCAAAGTAGCCACCTTTTGCTTTGATTACTGCTTTGCACACTCTTGGCATTCTCTTGATGAGCTTCAAGAGGTAGTCACCTGAAATGGTTTTCACTTCACAGGTGTGTCCTGTCAGGTTTAATAAGTGGGATTTCTTGCCTTATAAATGGGGTTGGGGCCATGTGTTGTGTTGGGCAGAAGTCAGGTGCATACACAGCTGATAGTCCTACTGAATAGACTGTTAGAATTTGTATTATGGCAAGAACAAAGCAGCTAAGTAAAGAAAAACGAGTGGCCATCATTACTTTAAGAAATGAAGGTCAGTCAGTCCAAAAAATTGGGAAAACTTTGAAAGTGTCCCCAAGTGCAGTAATGAAAGGAAGACCAAGAGTCACCTCTGCTGCGAAGGATAAGTTCATCCGAGTCCCCAGCCTCAGAAATCGCAGGTTAACAGCAGCTCAGATTAGAGACCAGGTCAATGCCACACAGAGTTCTAGCAGCAGACACATCTCTACAACAACTGTTAAGAGGAGACTGTGTGCAGCAGGCCTTCATGGTAAAATAGCTGCTAGGAAACCACTGCTAAGGACAGGCAACAAGCAGAAGAGACTTGTTTGGGCTAAAGAACACAAGGAATGGACATTAGGCTACTTTCACACTAGCGTTTTAAATTCCGGTATTGAGTTCCGTTATATGGGCTCAATACCGGAAAAAAACCGCTTCAGTTTTGTCCCCATTCATTGTCAATGGGGACAAAACTGAACTGAAGACAACGGAATGCTCCTGAAAGCATTCCGTTCCGTCTTCAGACCGGAGAACAAACCGCAGCATGCTGCGGTTTGCTCTCCGGTCCAGGTGTCCGCACCAAGACGGATCCGGAATGAGCCCCAATGCAAGTCAATGGGGACGGATCCGTTTGGTGTGGACACACCAGTAATCCGGATCTGTCCTCCATTGATTTGCAATGGGGTATCATTCCGGATCCGGCTACATACATACAGACAGACATACATACACACATACATACTCCAGGGACGCCGGCAGAACGTCTTCACGCGCCTCCTGCGCACAGCTATGACGTTTCCCCACTGCGCCCAGCAGAGGGCGCTGTGGGGAATCGTCATCACTGCGCGCAGGAGGCGCGTGAAGACGTTCTGCCGGCGTCCCTGGAGTATGTATGTGTGTATGTATGTCTGTCTGTATGTATGTAGCCGGATCCGGAATGATACCTGGAGTATGTGAGTATGTATGTGTGTATGTATGTATGTATGTATGTCTGTGTCTTGTTCCCATGTGTGTGTACATGTGTGGGGCCGGAGCGCTGCTCCGGCTGCACACATGTATAGCGGCAGTACGGATCCGTGCTGCCGCTAGTGTGAAAGTAGCCTTAGACCAGTGGAAATCTGTGCTTTGGTCTGATGAGTCCAAATTTGAGAGCTTTGGTTCCAACCACCGTGTCTTTGTGCGACGCAGAAAAGGTGAACGGATGGCCTCTACATGCCTGGTTTCCACCGTGAAGCATGGAGGAGGAGGTGTGATGGTGTGGGGGTGCTTTGCTGGTGACATTGTTGAGGATTTATTAAAAATTTAAGGCATACTGAACCAGCATGGCTACCACAGCATCTTGCAGCGGCATGCTATTCCATCTGGTTTGCGTTTAGTTGGACCATCATTTATTTATCAACAGGACAATGACCCCAAACACACCTCCAGGCTGTGTAAGGGCTATTTGACCAAGAAGGAGAGTGATGGGGTGCTACGCCAGATGACCTGGCCTCCACAGTCACCAGACCTGAACCCAATCGAGATGGTTTGGGGTGAGCTGGACCGCAGAGTGCTAAGCATCTCTGGGAACTCCTTCAAGACTGTTGGAATACCATTTCAGGTGACTACCTCTTGAAGCTCATCAAGAGAATGCCAAGAGTGTGCAAAACAGTAATCAAAGCAAAAGCTGGCTACTTTGAAGAACCTAGAATATAAGACATATTTTCAGTTGTTTCACAATTTTTTTTATATAATTCCACATGTGTTAATTCATAGTTTTGATGCCTTCAGTGTGAATCTACAATTTTCATAGTCATGAAAATACAGAAAACTCTTTGAATGAGAAGGTGTGTCCAAACTTTTGGTCTGTACTGTATGTGGTATTGTAATCGTATGGATATGGAGAAAGAGGAAACAGGTCAGTTTTACCTGATAGGGAATGCCATAAAGGCAAAACCCATAAAGCTGTGGCGGAATTGTGTGGGGGGTTTTTTGGCTTTTTTTTTAACCTACCCAATTTTGTTAATTTGCTGTCCGCATCTTTTGCGGCCCCATTGAAGTGAATGGGTCCGCACCAGAGCCGCCAAGTATGCGGCTTGGATGTGGAACCATACCACGGCTGAGCGAACTAGCCCTTACTTATAGGGCTATGCCAAAAATCTGTTAAAAAAGTGGTGCAATTTGGAGCACCAACAGTTTCTACACTTGTGCTCGAGAAAGGGGAAGCACAAAAGGATGATTTTCATGGGAAAAGGGCCGGGGCCTAATTCTGGCATAAAAATCTATCTCAAAGTAAGCCAAGCAATAGTTGGTATAGTCAGATAGGGGCATTTGTCAATGTCTTTACTCCATGGACTGCATATCGTCGTGTGCATGAGACCTTAAAAACGTCTAGATAAATGATGCCCAATGTTTGTGTATGGCGTTTCATATTTTACCATTGCCTAATATCTGAATGCAGCATTTTCACTGCACATTTATCAAGCTTAATCTGTTTTTGGCCATAAAATTAGACCGGTGTATTTAATTTCTCTGTCTTTCTTTTCCTGAGCATTTATTAAACGTCGCACAGCCATTCAATGAAATAGAATTAGACTAGATGTAATTTTATTAGTCTGACCTCTGGTGCTTATTTTTCAGTTAGACAGATTCATATTCACTTAGACTGGTCTAATTTATTTGCACATGAAAATAGTCGCATCTTTGAGGAGAAAAGTTTCATGTCTCCAGAAGAGTGTGACTCACCACTGAAAATAGACTAAGGCCCCATTCACACGACCATATGAATGGGGCCGTATCTATCCACAAAAATGCGGGAATAGATGTGGCCCCATTCACCTCTATGGGGCCGGGAGCCGCGGCACGGAGCTAGCTCCATGCCGCAGCTCTTTTGAAGCATGTCGTGTGAATGGGGCCTAAGGCTACATGCACACAACAGTGAAAAAAAACGTCCGTTAAAAACGGACACACTGTCAGTTTTTCATGGCCATTTTGCATCAGTGTGTGCATCCATTTTCTGGCCGTGTGTCCATTTTTAATGCCCGTTTTGCATCAGTTTTTACATGTCCGTTAAAAACGGACATGAAAAATTGATGAATTGGATTGGTAGTTATTTCTTGTCCCCAACTATAATCATGATCCCCATGATGCCCATAATGTCCTCCATGGCGCCCCTAACTAAAATAATGTCCCCCACGGTGTAAATAATGTTTTATAGTGCCCCAGCTAAAATAATGTCCCCCATGTAGGCCCCCTGGTAAAATAATGTCCCACATAGTGTAGGAATTTTTTTGAATGTTCCCAGCTTTAATAATGTCCCCCATGTAGGCCTCCATCTTAAATAATTTCTCCAAGGTTTAAATAAATGCCCCCACAGCTGCTTTTTGATGATTTTAAAAAAAAAAAAAAACCTCACCTTATCCAATTGCTCGCGCTACAACAGTCTCTCTTCCACGCACAGGACCTGCCGAAGGACCTGAGATGTGCGTGATGACGTCACTGCGTGTGCCAACATGGTGACGTCACCGCGCATAACGCAGGTCCATCGGCAGGGCCTGCTCAATGAAGAAAACAGAGACGGTGCAGCGTGAGCAAGTGGGTAGGGTGAGTGGCCATAGTGTACCCATTTTTAACGGCCATTAGACGGGAGCACTCCTGTCAATAGGCCGTTAAAAATGTCCCCATTCATTTCAATGGGGCAGTTGGCCCGTTGAAACGGCCCAGAAATAGGACATGTCCTATTTCTGGACGGACGCTATTCATTGGCCGTTAAAAAAAACGCCATGTGAATAGCCCCATAGGCTTTCATTGGTGCTGAAAATGGCCGTGTGACGGCCACTACTTAGACGGCCATCACACAGCCATTTTTCACTGTCGTGTGCATGAGCCCTAAGAAAAGTACACCAGCCCTGGTGTGGAGTACAAATTAGACTGTTTTTGCAACATAAATAGGTACGAAAAAAGTTGCAAATCTTAGTCTAAAAAATCTAAATAGTCACTTCCAAAACGGGCGCAATTTCAGTATTAAATGAGAGTCGAAAACAGCATTTTTTAAGACTAAAATTAGACACAAAGGGGGAGATTTATCAAACTGGTGTAAAGTAGAACTGGCTTAGTTGCCAATAGCAACCAATCAGATCCCTTCTTTCATTTTCCAAAGGAGTGGGAAAAATGAAAGGTGGAATCTGATTGGTTGCTATGGGCAACTAAGCCAGTTCTACTTTACACCAGTGTGATAAATTTCCCCCTAAACACTTTAGTAAATGTGCCCTGGCATTTTTGCAAAAAAATTCGTTCATGTTGTTGAGACCTAGTTAGATTCTCAAAGCTGTTTTCAGTTTATTACTATTGATTGATCACTAATGTTTGGTGTCACGCAGTCTTTTTTTTGTGTGCTTTGCATTTATTAATTGCTGCGTTTTTAGGCAGAAATGCCAGCTCCACATATTGCAGGGAACTCTATGTCAATTACTGAAAGCAGCGGACACAATTTATTTTTTTTGTGAACGTTGATTGGGTCAAAAAATGCGGCTTGGATGTGGCCTCATTCACTTCAATGGGGCCACAAAAGATGCAGACAGCAATCCGTGTGCTGTCTGCATCTGTACCTCTGTTCCATGGCGACGCAAAAAAAAAAAAATAGAACACGTCCTTTCTTCGTCTGTTTTGAGTGGTGAGTTATGACACATTTTGCCTACACAGTCGCTCTTTTAGGCCTCTTGCACATGGCCGTTCCGTGAATGGGTCCGTGATCTGTCCGCAGCGCAAAAAAATAGAACAAGTTCTGCACCGAATGGGTCGCAATACGGGCCACGGCAGGCAACGGCCTTGTGCATGAGGCCTTATGGAGATGTGTGCCTGTTTTCAGCTCACTTGCGTAACATTTGCAGGCGCATAGTAATTAGACCAGTCTTAGAAAATATGAACCTGTCGTATTGATAAAGAAGCACTAGATGTCAGACTTGTAGCAATACGCCTAGTCTAATTTATGAAGTGCTATGAGACGTTTAATAAATAGTCGGCAAAAGACTGATAGGTCAAGCAAATACACCTGTCTAATTGAGAGCTTGATAAATGTGCCCCTTTATGTTTCGAAATCTGCACTTAGTCTGCAAGCTAAGTGCAAGCTATCAGTATAAAAGACACCTGTCCACAACCTCAAACAGTCACACTCCAAACTCCACTATGGTGAAGACCAAAGAGCTGTCGAAGGACACCAGAAACAAAATTGTAGACCTGCACCAGGCTGGGAAGACTGAATCTGCAATAGGCAAGCAGCTTGGTGTGAAGAAATCAACTATGGGAGCAATAATTAGAAAATGGAAGACATACAAGACCACTGATAATCTCCCTCGATCAGGGGCTCCACGCAAGATCTCACCCCGTGGGGTCAAAATTATCACAAGAACTGTGAGCAAAAATCCCAGAACCACACGGGGGGACCTAGTGAATGACCTGCAGAAAGCTGGGACCAACGTAACAAAGGCTACCGTCAGTAACACACTACACCGCCAGAGACTCAGATCCTGCAGTGCCAGACGTGTGCCCCTGCTTAAGCCAGTACATATCTGGGCCCGTCTGAAGTTTGCTAGAGAGCATTTGGATGTTCCAGAAGAGTATTGGGAGAATATCATATGGTCCCAATGATAAAATCAAAGTAGAACTGTTTGGTAGAAACACAACTCGTCGTGTTTGGAGGAGAGTTAATGCTGAGTTGCATCCAAAGAACACTATACCTACTGTGAAGCATGGGGGTGGCAACATCATGCTTTGGGGCTGTTTCTCTCAAAGGGACCAGGACGACTGATCCATGTACATGAAAGAATGAATGGGGCCATGTATCGTGAGATTTTGAGTACAAACCTCCTTCCATCAGCAAGGACATTGAAGATGAAAAGTGGCTGGGTCTTTCAGCATGACAATGATCCCAAGCACACTGCCAGGGCAACGAAGGAGTGGCTTCGTAAGAAGCATTGCAAGGTCCTGGAGTGACCTAGCCACTCTACATACCTCTACCCCATAGAAAACCTTTGGAGGGAGTTGAAAGTCCGTGTTGCCCAGCGACAGCCCCAAAACATCACTGCTTTAGAGGAGATCTGCATGGAGGAATGGGCCAACATGCCAGCAACAGTGTACATGAGCTCTAAGGCCAGGGGCGTACATAGAAATCATTGGGCCCCATAGCAAGAATCTGAATGGGGCCCCTAAACCCGGCCACTACCCCAGCCCATCCCACATGCTACCCTGGCTCACCCCATGCCACACCCCCATTTGCCAATAAAGAAATGTATACATGAGCTACTGATTTATTTTTATTTTTTTTAAACTAAGGAGACGTTATACTGAATGGGGGCAGCTACAAGGATGGATTATACTGTATATTATACAGCATGGTGTAGGGATTATACTGTATACTAGTCTATACAGCATGGTGTACGGATTATACTGTATACTATACAGCATGGAGTACGGATTATACTGTATACTATACAGCATGGTGTACAGATTATACTGTATATTATACAGTATGGTGAATGGATTATACTGTACAGTCATGGCCAAAAGTTTTGAGAATGATACAAATATTAATTTTTACAAAGTCTACTGCTTCAGTTTTTATATTGGCAATTTGCATATACTCCAGAATGTTATAAAGAGTGATCAGCTTAACAGCAATTACTTGCAAAGTCAATATTTGCCTAGAAAATGAACTTTATCCCCCAAAACACATTTCAACATCATTGCAGCCCTACCTTAAAAGGACCAGCTAACATAGTTTCAGTGATTGCTCCATTAACACAGGTGTGGGTGTTGATGAGGACAGGGCTGGAGATCAATCTGTCATGATTAAGTAAGAATGACACCACTGGACACTTTAAAAGGATGCTGGTGCTTGGCATCATTGTTTCTCTTCTGTTAACCATGGTTATCTCTAAAGAAACACATGCAGTCATCATTGCACTGCACAAAAATGGCCTAACAGGGAAGAGTATCGCAGCTAGAAAGACTGCACCTCAGTCAACAATCTATCGCATCATCAAGAACTTCAAGGAGAGAGGTTCCATTGTTGCCAAAAAGGCTCCAGGGCGCCCAAGAAAGACCAGCAAGCGCCAAGACCGTCTCTTAAAAGTGTTTCAGCTGCGGGATCGGGCTACCAGTAGTGCAGAGCTTGCTCATGGATTGGCAGCAGGCAGGTGTGAGTGCATCTGCACGCACTGTGAGGCGGAGATTCTTGGAGCAAGGCCTGGTCTCAAGGAGGGCAGCAAAGAAGCCACTTCTCTCCAGAAAAAACATCAGGGACAGACTGATATTCTGCAAAAGGTACAGGGAGTGGACTGCTGAGGACTGGGGTAAAGTCATTTTCTCTGATGAATTACCCTTTTCGATTGTTTGGGACATCTGGAAAACAGCTTATTCGGAGAAGACGAGGTGAGCGCTACCACCAGTCTTGTCTCATGCCAACTGTAAAGCATCCTGAAACCATTCGTGTGTGGGGTTGCTTCTCAGCCAAGGGAATCGGCTCTCGCACAGTCTTGCCTAAAAACACAGCCATGAATAAAGAATGGTACCAGAATGTCCTCCGAGAGCAACTTCTCCCAACCGTCCAAGAGCAGTTTGGCGATCAACAATGCCTTTTCCAGCATGATGGAGCACCTTGCCATAAAGCAAAGGTGATAACTAAATGGCTCAGGGAACAAAACATAGAGATTTTGGGTCCATGGCCTGGAAACTCCCCAGATCTTAATCCCATTGAGAACTTGTGGTCAATCATCAAGAGACGGGTGGACAAACAAAAACCTACAAATTCTGACAAAATGCAAGCATTGATTGTGCAAGAATGGACTGCTATCAGTCAGGATTTGGTCCAGAAGTTGATTGAGAGCATGCCAGGGAGAATTACAGAGGTCCTGAAGAAGAAGGGTCAACACTGCAAATATTGACTTGCTGCATTAACTCATTCTAACTGTCAATATAAGCTTTTGTTACTCATAATATGATTGCAATTATATTTCTGTATGTGATAAAAACATCTGACAAACACACATAAAAACCAGAGGGCAGCAGATCATGTGAAAATAGAATATTTGTGTCATTCTCAAAACTTTTGGCCATGACTGTACATTGTATAGCATGGTACAGGGATTGTAATATATACTGTACAACAAATGCATGGCAGTTACATCATGCCGGACAATATAACCCCTGCGCCACGCTGTACAATATACAATATATACACAGTAGAGGTATAATGTATATTGTCTGGCACAGTGTATGCATATACCCACACACATACATACACACACCTACATATATACACACATACATACAGTGCCTTGTGAAAGTATTCGGCCCCCTGGAACTTTTCAACCTTTTGCCACATTTCAGGCTTCAAACAAAAAGATATAACATTTTAAATTTTTGGTGAAGAATCAACCAAATAATGTTTCAGCACCTTTTCTGGTACGCCTTAGACCAGGGGCGCACAACCTTTTTTTGTCTGAGGGCCGCATTGTCACATTGCTCTATTTCAAGGGGCCGCAAAGAAAAAAAAAAGTTGATCGGCGCTCATCGGCCTATTACACAGGCCAATGTAAAGTGACTTGGGAGGAATGGTCACTATCACAGTCATTCCTCCTTTATTTAGTTATATTGATTATCAGTATCACATCCCTGATTACACAGATAATACCGATGATTATACCGGCCAGTTATCATGAATGAGCGTTCCTATGAACACTTGTTCACAGCAATTGACCTGAATATCTCGCAGTTTAATAGGGGCTTAGAGATTTACCCAGTAAAAATGAATTTTTAACAAGTTCTTGCAGCCTAGCCCATGAAACCGAAGAGCACTGTTTTCACCTGTCAGTGCATGGCCATGGTCACATGCACCTCTCCAGCCAATCACTGGCTTCAGCGGTAATGTAGCCACACATGAAGCCAGACTAGAGCGGTGTATGTGACCATGGCCATGACAGGTGTAATAGTGCAGGAACCGGATGATGAAGGCAGAGGGGGCCAGGGCGCCATGGAGCAGGTAAGTATGAATCTTCTGTTTCAGGGGCCATGCTGTAGGAAGTCATTTTTGCAGGAAAAGTGGTGACATCTCCTTCCTGCCTTCTATTCATAAATCAGCGCTTTCCTTCACTGCAGAAAATGGCACTCACTGGTTATTACCACCTCCTGCCAGTTACAGGCGCCATGTAATAACCAGTAAGCATTTTCCCTTACTAGTGGGGAAAGCGCTTATTGGTTAACAATTTAAGCACCAGGCCTGAAGACACTTTTTTTGTGATTTAGCGCAGGTGGTGGTTCAGACGGTTGTTGGGACTACCAAAATAATTTCTGCAACAATTTTTCACTTGACACATAGGGCCTTATCATTTATTTTTTAGTTTTATTTGAGGGAAAATGTACAAAACATTTTTTAAAAGTATTTTTTTCAAACTATACCTCTTTATTCTTTAAATATGCAAACTGACACCACACCAATTAGTTCCCTATTTTGTTTCGATCGTTATGTTATATAATATGTATAGTTTCACGTGAATGGGGTGATACTGGCTATGGTTTTTTTTTAATCTTTTCTTTATATTTTATTCATATTTTATTGTATTATTTTTTTTTTATAATTGGTTTATTACTTAATATTTAAATATATTTTTGCCACATAATATGTCCCCTAAGAGGTCATAAAAAGACTGTTGGAGGACAATGAACAATCTACTATTTTGCACTTTTTATTTTTTATTGAACACTTTTATTTTGCAATTTTTCCCTTTATTTTTTTTCATTTGTATTTTATTTTTTATTTAATTTTCTATTTTTTGCCACATATTTTATTTTTTTTATTTTATTTGTGTTTTACTATATTTTTTTGTTTTCAAATTTTTTTAAATATTTTTTTAACTTATTTTTTTTATATATTTTTTTCCACATAATTTGTCCCCAAGAGGTCACTGAAAGACCTATGGGGACACAGACTTTTTTTTTTCACTATTTCACTATTTCCACTGTAACTGGGGCATCCAAAGGAGCCCCAGTTACAGGGGAAACCAGCCTGCTTTGGGGCACTGTACATAGGCAGAGCTGATCTGGGTCTCCTCACCCAGCAGCTCTGCGCTCCTCTGCCCCCAGGTCCACCCTGTACAGTGCGCTGCTCACATATCTGAGGAGAAGGCAGAAGCGTTGATACACTGCTTCTGTCTTCTCCTCGTCTCCCCTGCGCTTCGGGACCCATCCTGCTCCTGCTACAGCGCAGGAGCAGTAGCTGCAATCCCCTATCGTGCAGCGCTGTGGGCAGAAACACAGCTGATCTCACGATCAACTGTGTTTCTGTCTAGGAGGACGGGGGCCTCAATCTTTGGCTCTGGGGGCCGCATGCGGCCTGCGGGCCGCGGGTTGTGCACCCCTGCCTTAGACAGTGACATACCGCCCATAGAGGCAGACCACGCCACTGCTATGGGGCCCGCGGCACAGGGGGGGCCTGGAGCGCACGGGAGGCCCCGCCCCTTACTCAATCATTAAGATGCGTCCTGTCCCTGCGCTCCGGGCCTCTCCTGGCCCACTCACCTCTGCTCACCGCCGCAACCTGGACGTTCCTGTGCGCTCCCAGCTGGCCCCGCCTCCTCCCTCATGCCGCGCTGCTGCTACTGGACAGGGAAGGACCTGTGCAGCACGGCAAAAGTGGGGAAAGAAGAAGAACAAGGCCAAGCCCCCTCCAGAGTGGCGTCAGGACAAGGGACAAGTAACTGTAAGTTTTTATGTGTTATGTGTGTATGTATGTATGTGTGTGTATGTATGTGTGTGTGTATGTATGTATGTGTATGTATGTGTATGCAGTGCCTTGCAAAAGTATTTGGCCCCCTGGAACTTTTCAACCTTTTGCCACATTTCAGGCTTCAAACAAAAAGATATAACATTTAAAATTTTTGGTGAAGAATCAACAAGTGGGTCACAATTGTGAAGTGGAACGAAATTTATTGGATCATTTAAACTTTTTTTGTAATAATAAAACTGAAAAGTGGGGCGTGCAAAATTATTCGGCCCCCTTGCATTAATACTTTGTTGAGCCACCTTTTTCTGCGATTACAGCTGCAAGTCGCTTGGGGTATGTCTCTATCAGTTTTGCACATCTAGAGACTAGAGTTGTCACGATACCAAAATTTTGATTCGGTTTCGATACCAAGAAAAAGTATTCCAT
>ONZH01016944.1:0-28553 GCA_900303285.1 Rhinella marina | reverse complement strand
ACGAGCATTCATATGAACACTTAGTTGTTACCGATCTGAAAGATTATCTTCAGGTGTAAATAGGGCTTCAACACTGATTGTATATCTGTCCTGGAGAAAGTAGCCATTTAGAGCCTGGAAGCTGCTTTTTTATTGCTGATTATTACGATGATCCTTAGTGACCAAATACTGTTTCTTCATTGTGGAAAGGAACATCTGTTAGAATTGCAGTCACCATCCTCCCACAGTACCAGGAATCCTCTGGAAAGGTTTGTTTCTCTACATGTTTCTTAAAGTAATTATCTTCTGCTGGAGTCCACTGGGCTATTGGAAAATTCCACATAACCCTCAGCAGTTATATGGCGTTTTGAAATGCAATAACCGCAATTTTTTTATGAAACACTGCATTGGTTCTTATTGTGCTGTATTTTGTAGTCACTAGTATGTTAGCATGCCTGAAATAAAACATTGATAATTGAAGCATACCACATAATACTGTACATAAGATTTAAATGAAATTTAGATATTACTTTTCATAATTTAGGAGAAATAATTTAAATTAGCATGAAATTAATTAATTTAAAATTCATTTAACGAGTAAGGATGCAAGGTAATTTTTTACTAAACGGTGTTTGCATAATAAAATTATAGACGAACCATACAACTGCTTTAAACAACCAATTATTTTATACTCTTATTTTATACCCTTTTCTTCAGCGCCGTTCTCTGTAACAGTGGTCTGTTCCTGCTGCCAGAACAGTGTACTGCCACTGAGGACTAGAGCAGTGACATGACATATACCGTACCAGCACATCCCCACTGAAGTCTGTAAACATGCAGTGACGGGAGGACTGAATCAGCACTGCAGAGAGTGGCACTGGAGAAAAAGATTAGAGTATTAGATGATTTTTTTTGTTTGTTTGTTTTAAGCTATTGCAGGGCTTCTCGGAGATTTTTAATTATCTCAGGGAGTGTTGAGAGATTCGAAGCATCCGAAGTAGAATTCGATCCGAAATTTAGGAAAAATTAGATTCGAAACAAATCAGAATTTCCTGGTGCTTCGTGGTAACGAATCGATTTTTTCCTAAAATAGCGGTGACATGTGTTACAAAGTGAAAGTAAAAAGTCCGGGAACAAGAGATCACCCATAATGCAGTGCAGACAGGCAATCCGCAGTTAGCCAGCCCCTGTGATGTGACAGCCCTATAAAAATCTTAATTATACCCGGTCTCCGCCTTTTTACAGTGAACTGAGCATAGGGAGAGACACGAGAAGTGCTAGGGACAGTGCTTAACAAAGCTCTAGTTGTAGAATCTTGGATAGGGAGACTGCAGGGTAAGTGTAGGGACATTGTAGGGAGATCATAGGGAGAGTTTGTACACACTGTTTGTGGAGCATAGGGAGAGTGCAGGAACAGTGCAGTCTGTGTAATCAGAAGCTGAAAGAATCCATAGGAGACAGCTCAGTTTAAATCAATCCCTGCACAGAGCTATCTGATTGAACAGTGTCCACCTTGTTTAAAAAATAAGCAATTCTATCACTAGTTGCTTCTCAAATTGAGGTGAATAACTTTTATAATTTAACTGTTATTGGGGTTCCCCCCTGTTTAATAGATATGCAATTCTATTATGCCTTGATTCTCAAATTGAGGTTAATAACTAGTGTAATTTAACTGTTATTGGCATGCCCACCTTGTTTAATAGTTAAGTAGATCTATTATGGCTTGAATTTCAAATCAGGGTGAATAAGTGGTGTAATTTAACTGTTATTGGGATGTCCCCCTTATTTATAGATAAGTAATTCCATTAGGCATTGGTTCTCAAATTGGGGTGAATAAGTTTGAATATTTAAATTGTTATTGGGGTGTCCACCTTGTTAAATAGACAAGCAATTCCATTAGGTTTTGATTCTCAAATTGGGGTGAATAAGCTGTCTAATACTACTGTCATTGAAGTGTTCATATTGACATTGAATAACTTATTTTACATATACAATTACTGTTACTGTACAGTATGTCCAACAGACAGGTACCAGGGCCCTCCAAAGTGGCAAAAATGTTGCTGGAGCCGGCAGAAAACGCAGCAGAACAAGGGGGATGGTAGTAGTTAGCCTGTCACGCGCAGGTGTGGGGGAAAAAACAAAACCAAGCGTAGGAGGGAAAGGAGATTAGGCCTAAAAACTAAGGAAGGAAGATGACACCTCCTACAGGAAACCCTAGCTCAAATCCTGTCTATCTACCAGTATGAACAGGCCTCAAACACCGAACCGACCCTATAGGACCCTGGAAACTAATGACAGGAACGAGTCTACCTGTTCCTCCAAAAGGAAGGATGAACAGGAGTCTCCCTAAGGCCTAATAACAAAACAACAGGAGGGAAAAGGAAATTTATCTTTCACTAAAGAAATGGAGGCTCCAGGATCTCAGCTAAAACCAAACCGCTGCTCACCACCACAACACTGAAGCTATAAACCGCAAGGAATAGTGGGAGAAGAAGCAATAAATAGGGGAGGGACAATTACCACACCGGGAACACCTGAGGGAAAAGGGTGTGGTAAAAACCAACAACAAAAAGGGAAAACATTTCAGATTACACTACGTGTTGCCAATCTGACAGACCTCCTGTTATCTGTCATAGGAATGTCCGTGACACAGCCACAGCATAGGCTAGAGCTGCAACTGTCATCCTGCGGTCGTGTTTTGACTAAGCAACCCAGCTGACATCAGACATCCAAAGCCAGGAGTCGGTCAATTTCTCGTGCACCACTCTTAGTTTGCATGGAACAGGAACAAGCTCTGTGCCTTCATCTGTCCTGAACCTGCCTCTTTCTTTTTCTGCTCAGGAAGTATTTTATGCTGCCGGCTCTGATCCGTTTTTTTAGCAAGGATGTGTTTATTGAAGACAGTCGGCAGTTACTGCCCAGCCCAGATTTGAAGGAGAGGTCCGCTGCTTCCTCCTGTAGTGACAATGAGAGTTGCATGGGAGCAGGTGTTGAGAGCGGTCAGGTACGTTGCAATGAAACTGGTGAGGGTGACATAAGTGAGGAGCAGACAGTAGTCGATGATGATGTAACCGATCGCACATGGCAGGCAGGTGAAGAGAAGGCTTCATCATCATCATGATTGAGGGTGGCAGCTTACCCCATGAGACAGCAGCAGGGTGGCAAACTTGTGGCTGAGCCAGCAGGGTGCAAACATGGCTGTAGACAGCAGGGTGGGCAGCAGTGTGAGATCAGGAGTCAAACGTGACCGGGGTACACCTTCTGCTACTTCAGGAGCCTACCTGTATATAACATTATGGTCCACAGGAACTTTTTCATTTTTGTGTCACCACATTCTTAGAGCCAGAATTTAAATTTTTCTGTTGACCTAGCCATATGAAGGCTTATTTTTGTTGAATGAGTTGTATTTTGCTATGGAACTATTTTGGGAAACATAGTATATCAACTCTTTATGGGAGGGAATAAAAAAAATTCTGCTTTTTTTTTCTTTAAAATTTTGTGCTGTTTCAATGTGGCAGCATAACTAGCATTCCATTCATTCTATGGTCATACAATAACAATGATACCAAATATGTATATTTCTGTAAATGTTTTAATACTTTTGAAAGACAAGCAAAAATATTTTTTTTATGACACCATATCCCAAGAGCCATAACTTATTTTATTTTATTTTTTATTTTTTATGTACCGGTATGTTTTTTTGCTACTTGTTTTTTTTTTTTTGCAAGACAAAATGTAGTTTTTATTTGATACCATATTGGGGTACATGAGACTTATTGATTAACATTTATTATTATTATTTTCAGGGGCGGGGAAATAGGATAAAACTATTCTGTTTTTTTTTTTTAAACAACATGTTATTAATGAGATGAATGCAGAGATGCTACATATGTGTGGTAGGGGCCTTTGTTAGGCCCCATTTGATGAGGACAAAGGGAGCCTCTCTCCATCTAACAGCCTAACAGTTATCTATGACTGTCACATTGGGAGCTCAGCTGTTATTCAGTACCAGACACCCACTGTGATCCTGCACCATCACCACAATGTAAGTGTACATAACAGAGGCTTAATGCAAGCCTATCCATGATTTACAGCTATACCATGGTGGCTTGATGGGTTAACGTCAATGGTAGAGATGAGAGGATCTATTCGCCGATTCGTTGATTCGTATCGAATCTTGGAAATTTTAGCTGCGAAGCGAATCCGAATATTAGGTGATTCGCTTTGGCTTTGTACGCATTCGCTACGTAGTTTGTCCTATAAATTATACGCTATTGCTACGTATAAGTTACTGTTGCATACGAATTCAATTCATTAGCGAAATTTTACTGTTAGTTCGTTTATCGTGTGCAAAAGCCCGGGAAGAAAGCGGTCACCTGACCTAGTGGGCAGGGCTTGCTCTGATTGGCTAAGGCTCGGTAAGCCAGTGACACATCACTTCTACTGCGACTTCTGAGATGAGCAGAAGCACTGTGTGTGAAGTTCTGAGACTCTGAGACCTGTTTTGTGAAAATTGGGGTGTAATTGCTCTGGAAATCCATATTACACATATCAGGGATACTACAGGGCAAGTGCAGGGCCAGTTCAGGGCTAGTAATTAATCAGGCAGGGAGAGAGAGACAGGGAGAGATAGGGAAAGACAGGGAGATACAGGGACAAAGACCAGCTGCAGGGCCACAGAGTGAATTGAAAAATGTCTGGAATGGATAAGCAAAAGTGGTGAATTTCTAGCCAGACCACAAGCTCTAAAAAAAATGGAGAAGGACCTGTATGCGGAGCATCTACTAGCAGTATTCGCAATACTTGGCTGTTGTTCCACCAGGCTAACCCACCAAGGCGCAAAATTGTAGTGGAGGAGTAAGTGGATGAGTTAGTGGAATGGATGGCACTCTCATCTCAGTCTCTGGGGGGTGATCTGTGGTCATCTGCTGAGACACTATCCATATGAAGCCAGGAGCATTCCTCCTGCTCCACCATTCCTCTCTAGCAAAGCCCGTCATTTTCGTACGCACTTTGTACGCTTATGCGTGCGTGTTCAAAGAGGTTGCGTACCTTTTTACCTGAACGTTCGTTATTAGTGCGCGAATGTTCGCTAAAAGCCATATAATTACGTATATTTTGTACGCAAATTCAACGAATCTATTCGTCGAATATACGAATCTTAGGAGAAGTTTGGCGAATATTCGCTAATAAAATTATGCATGATTTGCTCATCTCTAGTCAATGGGTTCCACTGTACGCTGTTTTATTTGTCATCTGCTAGATCCATCACATTACTTTTTCAGTTTTTATTTTCTGCGAGTGAAGCACAAAAACAAAAATTCATTGCTTTCATGTAATTTGTTTTGCTCCAAACTGAGGCACAGTATGTAACAAAATAGAAAAGACAAATGTTTAAAGGTTAACTACATTTGCATTTTACATTTGCATTTTCCCCAGATTATTTACATTTGCATTTTCCCCAGATTATTGTTTAGGCTGAATGGCATCATGAACACGAGGAGACTGTCCTCAGGGAGATGCACACAGAAGATGTTGAGCATTAGGAGCTAAACTAGACATAGTGTGAGAGGTATTTATGGATGGCCTTCAATTTGCAGTGCCAGCAAGGATGCAGTAAGCATCCATAAGAAGGGAAGTGATTGCCGCAACTGCACCCTTCAGTCAAGCCTTCCTTAGCATTCTCATCAAGTGTTGGGTAGTCCCAGCAAGCTAAACTCCTTTTTCCATGTGTTTTGTAATTTGAACTAATTCTTATTTGCACTACATGTGAAAGCACTTTAACCTGGGATGAGTAATAAGAGATTATTGGGGAAAAAACATTAGCCCATGATAATTATGTATTGTTGTGCAGAGAGGAGTGCTGCATTTAGGCTAGTTTCACACCAGCGTTTTTGCTGGATCTGCCATGCATCAGCAAAAACGCTTCTATCATGATAATTAGAGATGAGCGAATCTATTCGCCGCTTCGTAGATTCGTATCGAATCTTGGGATTTTTCAGCTGCGAAGCGAATCCGAATATTAGGTGATTCGCTTCGCTTTTGTACGCATTCACTATGTAGTTTGTCCGCTAAATTATACGCTATTCTACGTATAACTTATTTACTCTATACGCTGTTGCGTACGAATTCAATTCAGCGATGCAGACTTTTCCCTGGTAGTTACTCTATACGCTGTTGCGTACAAATTCAATTCAGCGATGCAGACTCCTCCCTGGTAGTTCCGCCCCTTTCTCCAGCGCGGGAGGATGACGAGGCAACTCAGGAAATTAAGTTGCGCATTCGTGCGCCTCATCCCTTTTTCCCACTTTTCAGGTTATTTGGGGAGCCCCTTGAAAGAGGGTTTTTTAAGGAACCTTTGCTGCTTTTTTTTTTACCCATTTGGATTACAATTTTACCTATGTGGATTACAAATTGCGACTGAGTTTGGGACGCTGCTCCAGTTCTATGACAAGCGTCAGAAGAAAAGAGACTTAAACGTGTCCGTGAGCATACTAGGTAGGTGATATTTAAAATGTTTATATTAGACTTATAATAATGTATTTGCACTTTACCATATATATGTCTCGAATATTCGCTCTGCCTCTGAGGAGTGCACGCCGCGGCCTCTCCTTGTACGTGCCTGTGTATTAAGTAATCGCTTAGACAATAGTACGCTGAGATTCGTAAGCTATTTGTACGCTCATGCGTACGTCTTCTAAGAAGTTGCGTACATTTTGTAAATGAACGTTCATTATTAGTGAGCGAATGTTTGCTAATAGCACATAATAACGTATATTTTGTACGCAAATACAACAAATCTATTCGTCGAATATACGAATTTTAGGAAAAGTTCGGCGAATGTTCGGCGAATAATTTTTTGAATGATTTGCTCATCTCTAATGATAATACAACCATCTTTAACATAGCAATGACGGATCAATTTTGTGTCAGAGAAAATGGATCCGTCTTCATGGACTTACATTGTGCGTGATGACAGATCCGTCTTGCTCTGCATCCCAGAACGTACTCAAAAACGCTGCTTGCAGCGCTTTTGTGTTTCATTGGAACACAATGAAACGGAACGGAATGCATTCTGGTGCACTCCGTTCCCTTCAGTTCAGTTTTGCAACCATTGACAATGAATGAATGTTGTTTTGAAGCGCTTTCCTCCGCATTTTCCTCCTTCAATCCTTGACCCTAATTAAAGGTTATTAACTAGTGTAGAACAGTACATGGCAATTGTGACCAGAAAAAAAGTGTGCCAGGAGGTGTGCTATCTACACCTGGATTAATATTGTAAAATATTTGTGTCTGTGTACTGTACATTGGATGATGGCAGTTTGAGTGAGTTACACAATGACATGCTTCACTAAGCCTGTTCTGTCCCTAGCTAAAAATCTAGCTATTTTCATTAAACTCTTCCTGACATTAAACTAACTGTATTCTATGTTTAAAGATAAAGGGGCACATTTATTAAGACCGGTGATTTAGACGGTTGTGCCTGCGCTGCAGGAGGAAGCGACAAAGTTAATTGAATGAGCAGGCTTCTACATAACTTTGTTGCTTCCTCCAGCAGGACATGAGACAATCTAAAATCTACGCCAGCTCCCTTGCTGGCGTACATTTAAGTAATTTTATGTACCAAAAACTGGCATACAAAACGGCCACCCTCTTCCCCACGCACACTACCCCACCGCAGATTGCGGTCCCCAATGCACGGAACGGCTGCATGCATGAGGCCTTAAAACTATCCTCCACAATCGAGTTCGCAATATTTTGGGCAGGTTTTGCAGTTGCAGTCTCTTTTTGACAGCAATATATTACAACCTCTTTTTCTGAGAGGATAAACTGAGATTCTTGAATCATTAAATAACAAAACCTCTTTTTTTCCTTGCATTTTTAAGTATATTTGCCTATCCTGATAACATGCATTTCTGGGCAGACTGGCTTCTCATATCGAGTTGAACCTACCCAAGCTACCCATCTCTGCCACTGGGAAAGCCCTACAGGATGGGCATATAATTTACCACAGTGATTACTGAATCATCGTCAGCCTGGGCAACATACAGTATTTTTCGCTTTATAAGTGGGGGGAAAATGGCTGTGCATCTTATAAAGCAAATACTAGTGAGCACTTCCATTATGGAAGCGCTCACTAGTATGTATTAGGTGCTGGGAGCTGGAAGCAAAGTGCTGCAAGCGCTTCCAATACTCACCCTCCCCGGTCTTCCTTCCTGGGGCCAGCACTTCACTGTCCTGACCGTGTACAGCATCAGGACGTAGTAAACTATGACCAGACGCAGCACACAGTCAGGAGACAGAGCAGTGCAGGCTGGGATAATAGGGGAGCGCAACTTCTGCCGTAGGTGGAGATGAGCTGCGGCACAGAACAGGTAAGAGGATATTTAATCTGATTTGAGGTCTGATTGGGTCTAATACAGAGGGCTGATCTGAGGTCTGATGGGGGTCCGAGTGGGCTGATCTCAGGTCTGATGGGTGTCTGAGTGGGCTGATCTGAGGTCTGATGGGGGTCTGACAATGTGGGGCAACCACCCATAGAAATGTCCTGAGCGGTCGGTTTGTGCAGGTGCTATGCTGGGGGCCTACTGTCAGTTACAAGTGACAGAGAGAAGGCAGGGACCGTTCCTGTGTGTCCCTGCCTTATATATTTCTTTATACACAGCAATGAATGAGCGCTGTGTATACAGCAAGGAAGCGATATGCCACTTCCTGCTCTGGGTCGGCGGTGACCACCTGGAACAGGTTAGTGCAGGAGCTGTTGGTTCTTCCATAGACCATGATCAGCCCTGCACTGAGGCTGTACAGCCTCTCTAGGGGCTTTATTTCCCCTGTAACTGTGGCTACTATGTCAGCCCCAGTTACAAGAGAAATCAATAGTAAAAAAGGCATTTTATAAAAATAAAACATAAAAGTTTCACATGTAAAAAAAAACTTTTTTCAAATAGAAAAAAATGCATATTTGGTATTGTGGCGTCCATAACGGCCAGCTCTATAAAAATATCACATTATCTATCTACCCCAGGTACCAAAAAATCATAATATCAAATTATTATGTACCCCAAAATGTAGCTATAAAAACATCACCTGATCCTGTAAAAAAGGAGCCGTCATACAAGACTATAGATAGGAAAACAAAAAAATAAAAGATAGACATATATGGTGTCACTGCGTTTGACTGACTGTATAAAAATATCATAATTTACCCCATCAGGTGAACGCCGTAAAAAAAAATTGAAAAAGTACGCCTCCCAAAATATATAATATCAAGTAATCAAAAGGTCATATGTACCCCAATATGTTACCAATGAAAACGTGACCTCATCCTGCAAAAAATGAGCCGTCACAAAAGATTGTAGCCAGCAAAATAAAAAAAAAGGAGAAAAAAAAGAAAAGGTAACAAATTGACTCAAATTTACCATTAACCTGATGTACAATGTGTCACGAGAAAACAATCTCAGAATAAATCTGGAATACTTCTCTAGGGTCTCCATAATGCCCTAGTTTTCTGTCTGTATACATCATACACTCAAGTGTCTTGCTCTTTCTAGTCCTTGACATATTTATCTTAAGGGAGAGGGGGGGGTGTGATATGTAAGGTTGCCTCAATTTACCAACTATCCCTCTTTTTGTTTTTCTATAGTAAGAACCCCTGATGAACTCCAGAATAAGACTCCCTGGGGTCGTGAAACGCGTTGGACAATAGCTAATATCTTTAGACATCAGAACAATTGAAATCCTACCTCCCGATTTGAATGGTTATCTTGAACTAGGTTTGATGTGTACATTGGTATATTTAGTATACATAAATACAAACACTTTTTGCGATCCCACTTCTTTACCTAGTTACCACAGTGTGAACAGGGTTGTCTATGGATAACACAGAAGACAGTGGGATTGCCTGTATCAGGGCAGTAGTTCCGGTGTTAGGTAGGGTACAATAGGAATTTTGTAGGGTTTTCTTTTTGTAGGGTTTCTTTTTAATTATAGTAGTAAAGGTTACGTTTTAGGGGAAGTTTTTGTTATCGGTGATATACGTACAGTATGTGAGTACTTCTCGCAGATCTCTGGACCCACTGAGGGTAGACTTCTCAGGTCTGTGATACTGCCTATCCTGAAAAGCAACAACTTTTACAATTACAGATCTCGGAGGAGTTCTTCAAGTCCTGTTTTTAAAAGGAAGCCCATGAGCACGTTCCATCAGAGAAAAACTTAGTAAGACACTGTTGCCCAATATTTTTAATAATCTATTCTGAAATTAACATAACCATATCTATGCTTTTAGATTTCTCAGTAGAGATGAGCGAATCTATTCGCCGCTTCGTAGATTCGTATCGAATCCTCTATTTTTCCTACTCCGAAGCTAATCCGGATTTTGTCAGATTCGCTTTGTATTATTCGTAAATGTTATTAAAATTTCAGGTAGAATACACCCCCATGGCATCCCTAAAAGGCCCCTTTGCTACTGGGGTTACCGTATTATCTAAGCCCCTGGTCCCTACATCACCACCTGAAGTTTGGCCGGAGGAACCACTAGGCGAAGGACGCGTGCGCTGCCTACAGGAGTGACCAGATGGCACCCTCCGTTTCAGGGAGAATCCACAGCCACAGCCAGAGCCTCTGATCCCTGGACTGCCACTACCACCACCATTACAGTCCTTTCAGCTGGGTCAGCTGACGACTTAATAGCTTACATTCCAGTCCATGGTGATCCACCAGTACCAACTACCCTGGAAAATGAAGTCAGCAGCAGCAAGGGGAGCTGGGGCTTCTTCCCTGGGTGCAACCTTGCCTCAACCGCTGCAGCCAGAAGTCCTTACCCCTGCTGTCCCGGCAGGAGAATCCAGAAAAGTAAAGGCGCAAGTGGCTGCAGCGCTCAACAGCGTGATCACCACCCGGACCCAGTCTAGTCCGACTTCTGGCAGAAGGGGACAGTGGAGCTCCACCACGGCAGCCAGCTTGGCCTACAGGAGGCAGAAGCGTCCTCTGATCTCATTCAGTAGTAGTTCAAACGAGGAGGACTTCAGGTCCCTCATCTGAGGAACCCTTCTACTGGCTGAGTGATTTAAAGGATACCTCTGGAGAACCTATGGGAGCCACACCATGGACTGCACCTGATGGGTGAGAGCTAGTTGGCACTTGTTTTGTTTGGTTTGTATTGCCCCCTGTTTGACTCTCACCTATATGGACATGGCTTGTCAGGACCCCCCCCATTTCCCCCCATTCTGCAGAAAATTCCCAGTTGCGCCTAAGCGCACCTATTTTCCTTTTTCCCCCCTTCTCAGGCTATTTGGGAGACCCCTTTGCAAAGACGGTTCTCTATTTGCTGCTATTTTATACTATCCATGTGGATTACACGTTACCTGTTTGGATTACAAAAATTACCTCACATGGATTACAATTGAATTTTGAACTGTGTTCCAGTGTTTTATCATGCCAAGGAGAGACTCAAACGTATATCTGAGCCTTTTATGCTTGCAAATGTGAAATTGCACTAAAATGTTTGCATAATTGTCTTTGCTGTATTTTAGCAATAATGTTTTACAGGTTCAGCAACGTTCAAGCACGTTAGCCCATTGTGTGTATTCTTTTTCAGGTACTGCAATGTGTCCTATTATGCACTTATTGTACGGTGTTTTTTAGTAAATTATACACTTAGCCGGATAGCTAGTACTTTTCTACCTCATATGGACTGCCTCTAAAGACTGTACGTCGTGGCCTAGCCTCGTGCGTATGACGCAATCGCAAGTCAATAATACGCTAAGGATTCGTACACACTTTGTACGCTAATGCTTATGTAATACGTACTTTTAACAAAACTGACTGTATGTTTATAATTTGTGTAGGAATGTTCGCAAAACAACGATTATTTTTTAACGCAAATTCGACTGAATAAATTCATATTAAGAACGAATCTTGTCAGAAATTCGTCAATTATTTGCCAAAGCGAATTTTGGATGATTCGCTCATGTCTACTTCTCTGGAAAGCCACTAAACCTTAAATGATTTATCCTTGCCCTATCTTCCTTTATCTGTTAGTTCAATAACTTCACAGGACATTCTTTCCATATTCTTAGTTACTCTTTCAGATGTCTTCTCAATAATTCTTAACTTGTTATCTTCACTCTGTTCTCTAACCCCTTCCCGCCCGATGACGTGTATACTCGTCATGGAGCACTGCTATTTAGCGCTCCATGATGAGTATACACGTAATGGCATTAAACTGTCACCATGTCTGCTGACATGGTGACAGCGCTGAGACCCCGGCTGTTACTTACAGCCAGGGGTCTCAGCTAACCAGCCCGGGGCCAATGGGGGCGGTCCCGGGCCAGCGATCGCTGTGATTGGCTAGTCTGTTCAGACTAGCCAATCACAGAATACGCGTGCTGGCTTAAAGAATCTGGCTTAAAGATCCAGAATAAGCGTGCTGGCTTAAAGATCCTCATAAAATGTGTGCAGACACCCCCCCACACACACACACCTTTCCCCACATTATTTTATTTTTTAATTGATTCCCCCCCCCTCCTCCATGTCAGGATGGTGAGCAGTATTCAGGATGGCGAGCGGGTGAAGCAGAGTGTCAGCATACAGCTGACACTCTGCTTCATACGGCCAACATCGCTGCTGGCAGCGATGTCGGCCGTTTAACCCCTTCCATGCCGCGGTCCGTAGGGACTACAGTATGGAAAGGGTTAACAGGGAGGGAGCTCCCTCCCTCTCCCATTGGGACGCTGCTATGCTGTGGCAGCGTCCCTATGGTTACCATGGCAACCAGACGCTTTCGTCCAGCTTGCCATGGTAGAGGTAAGCCTGATCAAGCTCCTGCTAAAGGCAGGAGCTTGAACAGGCTTACTATGAATGAAAATACACTGCAGTATACTATACAGTGTACTGCAGTGTATTGTAAAACACCAGACCCACTGGATCTTCAAGAACCAAGCGGGTCTGAGTCAAAAAAGTGTAAAAAAAAAAAAAAAAAAGGTAAAAAAAATAAAAAGTTAAAAAAAGTAAAAAAAATCCCATTTTTCCCCATGTAAGCACATTTTTATTGATTAAAAATGAAGAAAATAAAATACCTTAACATATTAGGTATCGCCGCGTCCGTAAAAACCCACTTAAATAAAAATATCACATGACCCAACCCCTCAGGTAAACACCGTAAAAAAATAAAATAAAAACAGGGTCAAAAAAGCCATTTTTTGTCACGTTACATCACAAAAAGTGTAACACCAAGTGATCAAAAAGGCGTATGCCCCTCAAACTAGTACCAATCTAACCGTCACCTCTTCCCACAAAAAATTGAGCCCCTACCTGAGACAATTGCCCAAAAAATAAAAAAACTACAGCTCTCAGACAATGGAGACACTAAAACATGATTTTTTTTGTTTCAAAAATGATATTATTGTGTAAAACTTAAATAAATAAAAAATACTATACATGTTAGGTATTGTCACGTCTGTAACAACCTGCTCTACAAAAATATCACATTAGTTAACCCCTCAGGTGAACACAGTAAAAAAAAAACGAAAATAAAAACAGGGTCAAAAAAGCAATTTTTGGTCACTTTACATCACAATGTAATGTCACAATGTCACCCCTCAGGTGAACACAGTAAAAAAAAAAAAAAAAAAAAACTGAGCCAGAACAGCCATTTTTGTTTACACAAGTACTACACAAAGTATTACACAAAAAGTGTAATATAAAGTGATCAAAAATCATATGTACCCCAAAATAGTATCAATAACACTGTCACCTTATCCCTTAGTTTCCAAAATATGGGCACTTTTTGGTTGTTTCTACTGTAGGGGTGCATCGGGGAGCTTCAAATGGGACATGGTGTCTAAAAAACAGTCCAGCAAAATTCGCCCTCCAAAAACCATCTGGTGCACCTTTCCTTCTGCGCTTGGCCATGCACCCATACAGTAGTTTACAATCACATGTGGGGTGTTTCTGTAAATCGCAGAATCAAGGTAATAGTTTTTGAGGTTTTTTGCTATTAACCCTTGATGTGTTACAGGAAAAATGGATTAAAATGGAAAATCTGAAAAAAAAGTGAAATTTTGAAATCAGTCATTTTGAAGTCATCTCCTTTTTCTTTTAAATCTTGTGGAATACATAAAGGGTTAACAAAGTTTGTAAAATTAGTTTTGAAAACCTTGAGGGTTGTAGTTTCTAAAATGGGGTAATTTATGGTGGTTTCTATTATGTTAGCCCCACAAAGTGACTTCAGAACTGAACTGGTGCTTAAAAAAATGGTTTTGGAAAATTTCTTAAAAATTTTAAGAATTGCTTCTAAAATTCCAAGCCTTCTAACATCCCCAAAAAATAAAATTACATCTACAAAATGATGGCAACATAAAGTAGACTTATGGGAAATGTAAAGTAATAACTATTTTGTGAGGGATCACTATCTGCCTTAGGCCCCATTCACACGTCCGTATTTTGCAAATTGCGGATCCGCAAAACACAGACACCGGCAATGCGCATTCCGCAATTTGCGGAACGCACATAATAGAAACGCCTTTTCTTGTCCGTGTATTCGGACAAGAATAGGACATGTTCTATTTTTTTTGGGAGCCGCGGAACGGAAGTGCGGATGCGGATGGCACACTTTGTGCCGTCCGCATCTTTTGCGGCCCCATTGAAATGAATGGATCCTCATCATTGTCCGCAAATGCGGGAACAGATGCGGATGCAAAATACGGACGTGTGAAAGGGGCCTTAATAGCAGAGAAATTCAAAGTTTGAAAATTACATATTTTTCCAAATTTTCTGTAAATTTTCTGATTTTTTTTATAAATAAAGGTGATTTATATTGACTCAAATTTACCACTGTCGTGGAGTACAATGTGTCACGAAAAAAACAATCTTGGAATCAGTCGAATCGGTGAAAGAATCCCAAAGTTATGAATTAATAAAGTGACACATGGCAGATTTAAAAAATGTGGCTTCGGCATTAAGTGTAAAAGTAGCTTCGGCCTTAAGGGGCTAATCTTCTGCACATCAGCTCTTATTAAGTTCACATCCTCTTTAAGGCATCCTACTTGCTTTTTCATATCTGTTAGGTATAAATTACACATATTCACGGCTGCTAAAATCTCTTGCAATGATTTTTCCATCTTGTCCATCCTGATATCTTCACCTTCCAAACTTTTTTGAGCTGATGTTTTGTCCTCACTTCTGACGTGCAGATGATGTGTTGTGTGTGTGCTTTAAATAGCAGTGGCAGCACAGTGTGCCGAATATGAGAAGAATACTCAAGTATAGAACGGATGAATGTAACGCAGGCAGGTATGAGTACTAAAGATTGGTTTTGTGAGTGACATAAATGAGGCGTAAAGGCCCCAATGGAGATAATGGAGTGATGTGTATAATCACCTTGTCAGGGCATAGACACTGCACACCACTGTGTTTTTAAAAGTGTCTTACAGTATGACTTTTCATTTTTTTTTTTCAGTTTAAAGGACTATGCAATAAAAGTTACGTTTTAAAAAGGCATTAGCACGTGTTGAAAAAAACGCTCTATAGTCTAAGAATAAGTGTAAATAAAGGGATAAATAGATAAACGTTGAACACGTGCTGTTTTGTGAGGTCATAAAATTAATGTGATGTAACATAATTTTGTCCTCACTTCCACCCCCTTCTGCACCAGAGTGCAAGTTTTTCTTTCTCTGTTTTTCAGGCATTATGACTGAATCCTGGAATAATGATTTTCATGCAATTTTTTGCACTTTTCGTGCAGCTTTTTCTGCAATGCAATCAATTGAAATAGTATATTTATTAGGGTATGGCCACACGGTCAGGTTTCTGCATGCAGTTTTGGAAACCAAAACTCTCTCTCCTTTTAGGATTCACTCCTGATTTTGACCTTCAGAACTTCATGCAGAAACCTGACCGTGTGGCTGAACCCTAAGGCCCCTTTCACACGAGCGAGTTTTCCGCGCGGGTGCAATGCGTGACGTGAACGCATAGCACCCGCACTGAATCCTGACCCATTCATTTCAATGGGTCTGTGTACATGAGTGTTTTTTTCACGCATCACTTCTGCGTTGCGTGAAAATCGCAGCATGTTCTATATTCTGCGTTTTTCACGCAGCCCTGGCCCTATAGAAGTGAATGGGGCTTCAGTGAAAAACGCATTGCATCCTGAAGCAAGTGCGGATACAATGCGTTTTTCACTGATGGTTGCTAAGAGATGTTGTTTGTAAACCTTCAGTTTTTTATCACGTGCGTGAAAAACGCATCAAAACGCATTGCACCCGCGCCGAAAAAACTGAACAACTGAACGCAATCGCAGACAAAACTGACTGGACTTGCTTGCAAAATGGTGCGAGTTTCCCTGAACGCATCCGGACCTAATCCGCGACGCTCGTGTAAAAGGAGCCTTAGGCATATTGTTAGATCTTTTGGCTTCTTTCACATAAATGAGTTTTCAATCAGGGTGTAATATATGAAGCAAACACATAGGCCCTGATTTATCACACCTTCACTCCAGAATTCTGTCTTCAAAAAGTCGCACGATAGGGCTTTTGCGACTTTTTTGCGCATTTTTTTGCGACTTTTTGCATGTATACACAACTCACTCCAGTTTGTAATATGGGTGGAAAAGTGGGTGTGGTTAGCCATGTTAATGAGTTTCACTCCAGATTTATCATTGCGACTTTTTTAAAAAAGTCGCAAAATAGTCGCAATCTCACTCCAGGAGGAGGGTGGAGTAGGAAAAGTGGAGTAGCTTCTCTAGACAGAAGTGTTAGGTTTAAGGACAAGCCACATTTATCAAACAACCTGTGACGTTTGATAAATGTGGCAGAAAGTACTCCAACACAGACTGAAGCAAAACTGACTTCAAATATTTTCCTAATGATAAATTCCCCCCATAGTATCCAGATTGAATCCTGACCCATTAATTTCCATTGGTCTGTGCATCATTTCTGCGTTAGGCCCCTTTCCCACAAGCGTCGCGGATTAGGTCCGGATGCGTTCAGGGAAACTCGCACCATTTTGCAAGCAAGTGCAGTGAGTTGTCTGCGATTGCGTTCAGTTGTTCAGTTTTTTCCGCGCGGGTGCAATGCGCTTTGATGCGTTTTTCACGCGCGTGATAAAAAACTGAAGGTTTACAAACAACATCTCTTAGCAACCATCAGTGAAAAACGCATTGTATCCGCACTTGCTTCAGGATGCAATGCGTTTTTCACTGAAGCCCCATTCACTTCTATGGGGCCAGGGCTGCGTGAAAAACGCAGAATATAGAACATGCAGCGATTTTCACGCAACGCAGAATTGATGCATGAAAAAAAACGCTCATGTACACAGACCCATTGAAATGAATGGGTCAGGATTTAGTGTGGGTGCTATGCGTTCACGTCACGCATTGCACCCGCGCGGAAAACTCGCTCGTGTGAAAGGGGCCTTAAGGACTAGAGTCGAGCGAGCGTGCTCGTAAGGAGCACTGTAGTGCTCGGATCTCCTGCGCTCACATGGCCGCAGCCATCCGGATCCGTCCTCACCTGACTGTAAGTCAATGGGGGCGGATCCGTTTGGTATGACACACGAGTGTGTCATACCAAACGGATCCGTCCCCACTGACTTGCAGTTGGGTGAGGAGGACGGATCCGGATGGCTGCGCCCATGCGAGCGCAGGGGATACGAGCACTACAGTGCTCGGTACGAGCACGTTCGCTCAACTCTATTAAGGACCAATTGCAATTGTTCTATATTCTGTGTTTTTCATGCAGCTCTGGTTCCATAGAAATGCATGTGGCTTCACTGAAAAACGGAATGCATCCGGATGCAATGCATTTTTCACTGATGGTTGCTAGGAGATATAGATTGTTATTCAGTCTTTTTTCGCGTACGTGAAAAACGCATCAAAAACTGATTGCACCCACATGCAATTAATTTTGAAACACTGAACACAATCACAAACAAAACTGACTGATCTTGCATGAAAAACCATCAGTTTTTTCCTGAACAGACCCTGAGATAATCCGTAGCACTCGTGTGAAAGAGGCCTTACACTTGCCAGTCCTCCCTGGCCTTTAGTCATTCTAATCATTGCCAGGGTACACACTGCCAAATGCTCATTGTACTCCATAACAAAAAAAGAATAAAAATAAAAACACACTATTTGCCTTTTTATAGTCACTTTGAATGGGCTTCTTGAAGAGGTAGCGTTTTCATTCTGTTTATACTCCTAAGAAAGGCTTATTTAAAAATGTATTGATTTTGAAGTGATTTTAGGATAACTGAGTGCATTGTACAACATAAAAATGTAGGTAACAAAAAAGCACTTAAAGGTGTATTCTCATCTTAGACAATGGGGGCATATCGCTAGGATATGCCCCCATTGTCTTATAGGTGCGGGTCCCACCGCTGGGACCCGCACCTATATCCAGAACGGAGCGGGGGGGCTGCGCCTGGAGGACCCCGGGTTTCCGGGGGTCCGGCCACCACCAGGCGCAGCTCCCCGGTGCACTCATAGAAATGAATGGGAGCGCAGCGCGCAAGCGAGGCCACCACTCCCATTCATTTCTATGGAGCCGACGGAAGTAGCCGAGCCTGAGCTATTTTCGGCGGCCCCATAGAAATGAATGGAGGGAGGCTGCGCATGCACAGTGCGCCCTCATTCAGTTTGGGGGCTCCGTTCTGGATATAGGTGCGGGTCCCAGCGGTGGGACCCGCACCTATAAGACAATGGTGGCATATCCTAGCGATATGCCCCCATTGTCTAAAATGAGAATAACCCTTTAATGGCAGTGAAGGAAAAATGTGTAATTTCTCTTCACAGGTATGATGGATTCCCTTTCACTATACTGGTTGCAGCAGCAGTTATTTTTATCACACTGTACATTAGTTGCAGCAATGCATTAGTCAGTCAATAAACTATCATTTTTTTCAAAAACTTTACTTGGACATTGAAATATGATATAACCTTTAGATGTTCAGGGATAAAAAGGGCAGACTAAAAAACAAAGGAAGAATCAAGTATTGAATTAAGGAAGAAATGAGTTAAGAGCAGGGGGAATTGAAAACTAAAAGCTAGATACTATAATTTAGCAAATCAGGTCATACAGAGTAATCATGTCTGTTACCATGGAGACCAACTTGTATACCTATAAAAAGGTGTAAAAGATGCTCAAATATGCTGTTATAGACATAAGGTTATACAGAGAGAGAACAACCCGGTTCACATCTGAAAATGCAAGAAAAACATTTCTGCACTAGCAAACAGAGAAACATCCTTACTTAAGGGCAGGGAATATGTTACTGAGTTGCTGTACAGCTTCATATTATAGAAAAATTGTGAAGGCAAAACACATTATTAATGCTGGTATTGTTACTACATTTTTGTGTTAATATTTCCGCGCTGTGAAGTCAGTTCCTCATGTATGAACGAGTCACAGTAAAGCGCTATCAGCTGTCAGACTTATGAAGATATATTTTACCTTTAAAACTTACCTGCAACGTAGTCAGATGAGATGAGTGAATCAATTCAACCTGAATTGTTTTGTGATGACAGAGAAACTGACAAAGAGAAACACAGAGAGAGATTATTTCTCATTAGAGAGAACCCCCAGTATGGGTAGTATGTATGATGTATATTGTAGGCCAGGTAACACTCCTTTGGGTTTCTAGGAAAGATATTAAAAATAGGATTCCTTCCCAGTTCTGCACCCCTCCCCTGCAAATCCCACGGTCTCTCTTATCGGGTAGAGACCAACCTAGTTGCAGAGCTCTGTTCTGACACCCTGGGGTGATGCACAGGGTTGATGGCAGAGCACAGAGGGGGCGTACCCTCGGCTTCGGCTTCGAGTCACCATTTTGTCTCGGTCTCTTGCAGGAGCCTTCTGGCCTGGAGAGACTAAGAAAAATTCTCGGGGGCCCTTCTCCTTTGGGAGAGGGCCTGAGATGGACCATAACCTTGTGCACGTCTTTGTGTTGCACGCTGCATTGGGTGTAGAAAGCACACTCCTCGGGCTTTAAAAAAAAAAAAATTGGTACAACCACCATAAAGGTACAATGTTCTTGCACTTAATTGGGCCCCTTCAACCACTAGTCCCCATAACAAGTGCTATGGCTATGGTTACACCTATGGTTCCCTGTTAAAATCCAGCTTTATTTTAAAAGGGGCTCTCTCATTAGCTAAAGATGGCTAAAGGGCATCATGCCTGGCTCTGTCAATTAAAGTGGAGAGGGCGCAGCAGTTGCAGAGAGAGGAGAGCCTCTAGGTGTAACAGCAATACGTTGCTCCTAGAGACTCATTTGCATATATTCAAACATAATTTTTCTCAGCTATGTGGGTACACATGAAGATGGCACCAAAACAGATGCCTTCAGCTGCCAAGTGGACATGTAACAGGTCAGCCAATTTCATTGGTACAAACCTGCTGACAGATGCCCTTTAACCATTAGGATACTAGAGGTTTTTTTCATTTTTGCGTTTTCATTTTTCTTCCCTATCTTCCTTGAGGAATAACGTTTTTATTTTTCCGTTCACATAGCTGTATAGGGGCTCAGTGTTTGTGGGACAAGTTTTAATTTCTAATGCCACCATTTAATATGACATACAACGTAGTGGGAAGCGGTAAAAATTTCCAAATGGGTGGCATTGGAAAAAAAAAATGTTATTCCTCTGCCATTTTATGGGTTTTGTTCCCACGGCATTACATTTGTGGCAAAACTGACCTGTTCCATTCATTCTCGGGGTCAATACAATTACAACGATACCACATGTGTATAGGTTTTTTTGTATCTAAATAGTGTGAAAATAAATTTAAACACTGAAAAAAAAATTCTTTCTTTTAACATCACTATATTCTGATCCCCATAACTTTTTTTATACTTATATCTACTAAGCGTGTGGGGGCTCATTTTTTGCAGGACTATTTGTAGTTTTTATTGATACCATTTTGGAGTGTAAAGAGAAAAATCGCTGCACTCCATTTTGTTAGGGACAACAATAGCGCTGCCATAACAAACGTTGTACTATATTCTAATGTGAATTGATGATTATGCAAATTTTGGCCAATATGCTGAAGTTTTGCTTAATATATATATATATATATATATATATATATATATATATATAGTTGTATGTGTTTCTAAATGTATACTTACCTGTGATTTTTTGTGTTATCCTGATGTTTGTTTTATTTTATTTTTGTTGTATACTATGAATTGACCTGGACATTCGTTCTGATCATTTGTCATCACTCATTGCTTTCATTGCTTATATTACACTTACCTATAGGCAGCACCACTGAAGAAGGTCCACCTGGATCGAAACATTCGGTGACCTGTAAAAAAAGATGATAAAAATATCTGGATCAGAAATACGTTTCTTTAAAGGACAATAAATTATATCTTTATTTGCAACATAAACTTTGGAGTGCAGAGATTTTTCTCTTTACTTGGTATACTGGTATACTGACCTCTTGGTCATCACCCTAGCACCAACACGTGATAGTGAAGTGTGCAGACCTCAACTTTGTCTATATACCATTTTGGAGTGTGTGACTTTTTAATCACATTTTATTACATTTTTGGGTAAGAGAAGCGATGAAAAAAATGGCAAATTGGCCATTTTGATGTTTTTTCCATTCCACTATTCGCAGTATTGGAAAAATCTTTTTATATTTTAATAGTACGGGCAGTGCTGCCCATGATGTTTAGATTTTTTGGTAACTTATGTATTTATTTTTTATTCTAATGTCTTTGCATTGATTTCAAGTTATTTTATACTGCGTTCACCAGTCAAAATCATTGCTGGGTATGACCAAATGACTTTTTTGACCAATTGCTTTCTACAACACAGCAAGGGTTAACAGCAAAACAAACCTTAATATTCATTACAATTATTGTGCAGTTTACAGAAACACCTAACATGTGGCTGTAAACTGCTGCATGAGGACTAAGCAGGGATCAGAAGGGAAGTTGCACCATATGGCGGAATATGGAGGGCAGATTTTGCTGGAATGGTTTTTAGGCACTGTGTTGCATTTGAAGGGACCCTGAAGTACCCCTACAATGGAAACCTCCCAAAATTACCCCATTTTGAAAACTACACTTCTCAAGAAATTTATCAAGAGGTGTAATTAGTGCTTTGACTCCATGGTTGTTTCTTAGAATTTAGAAACACTTGGCTGTGAAAATGAAAAATGTAATTTCTTTCAATAAAATATTGCTTTAGCCCCATGTTTTTCATTTTCAAAAGAAGTAATAGAAGAAAAAGTACTTGAATAAGGCAACTCTCTATATGTGGTCGTAAACTGCTGTATGGGCACATGGCAGAGCTTAGAATGAAAGGAGCACTATTTGGCTTTTGGAGGTCAAATTTTGCTGGGATGGTTTTCAAGCACCATGTGGCAATTGAAGAGACCCTGAGCAGTGGCGTAGCTATAGGGGTCACAGCGGTCGCAGTTGTGACCGGGCCCCTAAGCCAGGGGGGTCCCGAGGGCCCCCCTTGCCACTTGCAGGGCCGCACCGCCAATTAGGCAAGGTGCGGCGCGGCTCTGCGCACAGTTGGGGGCGGCGGCGGGAAAGAGGAAGATGAGCGCTTCCATTGTGGCGCCTGAGTCGTACAGCACGGGACACAGGCCGGAAGAGGCCTGCATGGCATCGCAGCCAGCTCCATGGAGGTAAGTATTAGTGTTTTTTTTTATTGTTGCAATCATGGACCGGAGCTCTATTAGGGGCATTGGGGGCATTTTTACTGGCACTGGGGACATTTTTACTGGCACATGGGAGCACTGGTGACATTTGTTACTGGCACATGGGGGCATTTGTTACTGGCACTGGGGGCATTTGCATTTGTTACTGGCACTGGGGGGCATTTGTTACTGGCACTTGGGGGCACTGGGACATTTGTTACTGGCACATGGGGGCACTGGGGGCATTTGTTACTGGCACATGGGGGCACTGGGGGGCATTTTTACTGGCACTGGGGGCATTTCTTACTGGCACATGGGGGCACTGGGAGCATTTTTACTGGCACATGGGGTCACTGGGGGCATTTCTTACTGGCACATAATTTGGTCGGCATTTCTTACTGGCACATAATTTGGGGGCATCAATGGGGGTGGGACACTTTTTACTGGCACATGATTTGGGGGGGGAATCAATGGGGGGAACTTCTGGTGCATTATTTGGGTGTTTCTTACTGGCACATAATTTGGGGGGCATCTATAGGTGGGGAGCACTTCTTACTGGCACATTATCGGGGTGAAATTTTGGGGGCACTTCTGGCACATTATTGGGGCACTTCGTACTGGCACATTATTGGGGGGGAACTATGGGGGCACTTCTTACTGGCACATTATTGGGGCACTTCTTACTGTCACATTGGAAGCATTATTACTTCTGGGGCACAGTGGGGACATTAGTACTGTTGGGGGCACTATTACTAACAAGTGCACTCTGGCAGAGAATTATTAGTTAGGACTTTGGGGGGCACTATTACTGTGGGGGGGCACCCTGGCACAGTATCAGCATAGCGCAGTTATTTCTGGGGGGCGTTATGTTTACACTATTACTGGGCGCACTATTATGGGACACTATTTGCTGGGCGCAGTTATTTTAAGACACTGCGTACCAATAATTATTGAAGGGCATCATCTGTGTGGTACTAGTGGCACAGTACTGTGGGTGGTAGGATGATTTGTCCAGAAGACGGGAGGATGATGGAAAAGTAGTAAACTAAGTTTTTTTTCTGTCAAACTGCAGAGATGAGAAATGAGCTGAAAAATGGCGTCTGGTTTGAAAGGAGAAGATGAGGAAAAAGAAGATCTACATCAGAGGAGACGTCACTGGATGTACGAGGTATGGGGTGGGTGCTGTATTAGGCTACATTCACACGAACATTGTGTTTTGCAGTCTGCAAATTGCGGATCCGCAAAAAAAGGATGATGTTCCGTATGGTATCCGTTTTTTTTGCAGATCCACTGTAACAATGCCTATCCTTGTCCGCAAAATGGACAAAAATAGGACTGGACATACAGATGCGGACAGCACATAGTGTTTATTTAAGTGAATGGGTCCACATTTGAGCCGCAAAATATGCAGATCAGAGGCTGTAAGAACAACGTGTGAATCGTCGTGTGAATGTAGCCTTACCCTGTATGTTCTGTAGTGACATACACAATGTTAGGAGGGAAAAGGTTGAGAATTTGGCATGGGGGGGTTCAATTTTTGAAAAGCTAGGTGCACCAGCGCTGAGGGAAGGTGGGAGGGGCCCAAGCTGAACTATTGCACCAGGGCCCATGAGCCTTTAGCTACGCACCCCTGCCCACACCTATCTAACATTTATAGCCATGGGCGTAGCTATAGGGGGTGCAGAGGTAGCAGTCTCTACCGGGCCCAGGAGCCTGAGGGGCCCAAAGACCCTTGTGCCGCATAAGAAGACACCAGTATTATAGGAAGTGCATGCTGGTCAAGTTACATCTCTGGTTGGATAGAAGGGGTTATATCTAGAATTTGTCATGGGGGTTGCTGTTTCAATTTTTGCCTCAGGCAGCATGAAGGCTATGTGCTTCCCTGCCCCTGGCCACAATGCACAGTGGGGTCCAAGCTGAACTCTTGCACCAGGGCCCATGAGCCTTTAGCTACGCCCCTGATCCTGAGGTACCAGTAAGGGGTTGTTCACATATCAGTTATTTGATCAGTTATTTCCATCAGTTATTGTCAGCCAAAACCAGGAGTGGACACTAAACACAGATCAGGTATAATGAAAAGATCTGCACCTGTTTGGTGTTTTTGACCGTCACTTGGTTTTGGCTCACAATAACTGATGGCAATAACTGATATGTGAACAACCCCTAAAGTGTAAACCCCCAAAAAAGTGACAGCATTTTGGATATTACACCCCACAAGGAATATATTGAGGAGTACAGTAAGTGCTTTTACCCAACAGGTATTTCATAAAATTTAGAAAAACTTCACTATGAAAATGAAAAATCTAATTTCTTCCAATAAAATGTTGCTTTCACCCCAAATTTTAAATTTCACAATAGATAACAAGAGAAAAGCACCACACAATTCAGTACCCATTTTCTCCCTAATGTGGCAACACACAATATGTTATCATAAACTGCTGTATTGGCACACCATAGGGTTCAGAATGGAACGAGCGCCATTTGGCTTTAAGATGGCAGCTTTCCATGATGATCATGTTACATTTACTTAGCCCCTGACGTACCAGTACAGTGTAAAACCCCAACAAGTTTTCTCACTTTGGAACCTGAACTGTGTGCATCTGCATTCAAGGCCCAGTTTGGTGATTTATAGAGAACCGACAGACACACCTACAGAAGCAGTGTCCAACCTGTGCCAGTGTGAAAACTCAGCCCTCTTGTTATTATGATGTTCTTCCTGGGTTTTAGATACACGCTAAACAACATCATACTACCTAATATTTTGCTTTGACATAGAACAGGGCTCAGGAGTAAAAGAGCACCATATGCAATTGAAGCCCAATGTGATTTATACAGCCTGTGCTGACAACTGTAGACGCTCTGGGTGAAATAATAAATGACAAATGAAAAATGACCCAATTTTAGAATCTACACTTTTAAGATGTTTATTAAGGGGTGGAGTGAGTATTTTGAACAATTTTGAGCAATTTTCAGCAGTTTTTCTGATACAGAGGTTAAATTTCAGTCTATTTGCTGCCTGTCAATTTTAGTTTACACTGAGTCCTGTCAGATGATGGCTCATGTGGAGCTCTCTGATCTCCTGACCTCATAAACATTCATGATAGCTAAATTGTTATCAAACTGACAAGAATGTGGCTTAAATGAATGTGTTGTCATCTGATGGGACAAAATGGCAGTATACAAAAAGGCTAAAATGTAACCCATGTAGCACAAAAACTGTTGAAAATTTTTAATAAAGACCAACTGCAAAAATGAACTTTAGTTCAAAATGAGTATAATGCAATAAATAAATAAAAAAATGCCCCTAAGGTGTTCATAGCTAGTGTTGAGTGAATTGAAGCATCCAAAGTGGAATTTGAACAGAAGTTTAGGAAAAATTCAATTCAATTTGCACCGAATTTGAATTTCCTGACACTTTGTAGTAAGGAATTGATTTTTTTCCTAAAATGACAGTTACACGTGTTACAAAGTGAGAGAAGGAAGCCTGGCAATGCGAGATCACCCATAATGCCAATCAGTAACTAGCCAGCCCCTGTGATGTCACAGCCCTTCAAAAGTCTAATCCCATGTGTTCTCCACCATTTCACTGTGAGCTGAGCATAGGGAGAGACATGACAGTGATTAAGAAATCCTTTGATTGTAAAATATTTGATAGGGAGAGTGCAGGGACAGTGTAGGGAGATCATAAGGAGACTTTTTTTTTACACACTATAGGGAGAGCATAGGGAGAGCATATGGAGAGTGCAGGGATTAATTGAACAGTGCCCCCCTTGGTTAGTAGATAAACTATTCTATTATTCCTGTATTCACTAATTGGGGAGAAAAACCAGTGTAATTCTTCTGCTATTGGGGTGTCCACATTATTTTATAAATAAGTAATTTTATGACACCTTGAATCTCTAATTGGGGTGAAAGAGTGGTCTATTTTTACATTTATTTGGGTTTAAACACTGTTTAATAGATAAAAAATTCTGTTATGCTTTGATTCTCTGATTCGGGTGAAAAAGCAGTCTTATAGTACTGCTATTAGGGTGTCTGCATTGTTTTATAGATAAGTAATCTCTAATTGGGGTGAAAAAGTGGTCTATTTATACAATGATGTGGGTTTCCACCTTGTTTTATAGATAAGGAAAACGACAACATCTTGATTCTCTAATGGGGTGAAAAAGTGGTCTATTTTACAGTTATTTCGTTTTCCACCTTGTTTTATAGTAATTCTATAATGACTAATAGCAGTGAAAAAGCGGTCTCTTTTTACAGTTATTTGGGTTTTCACCTTGTTTTATAAATGAGTAATTCCAATAGGCCTTGATTCTCTAATTTGGGTAAAAAGTGGTCTAATAGTACTGCTATTGGGGTGTCCACATTGTTTTATAGATAATTAATTCTATAATGCCTTGAATCTCTAATTGGGATGAAAAAGTGGTCTAATACTACTTTATTGGGGTATCCACATTGTTTTAAAGATTTGTTATTCCGTTAGGCCTTGAATCTCAAATTGGGGTGATAAAGTAGTCAAATACTACTGCTTTTGGGGTGTCCACATTGTTTGTATAAATAAGTCATTCTATAACTCCTTGAATCTCTAAGTGGGGTGAAGAAGTGGTCTATTTTTACAGTTATTTGAGTTTCCACATATTTTATAGATAAGTAATTCTATAACGCATTGATTCTCTAATAGGGGTGAAAAAGCAGTCTATACTTTATAGTTATTTGGGTTTCTACATTGTTTTATAGATAAGAAATGCTAGAATGCCTTGATTCTCTAGTTTGGGTGAAAAAGTGGTCTAATACTACTGCTATTGAGGTGTCCACAATGTTTTATAGATAAGAAATTCTATAACGCCTTGATTCTCTAATTGGGGTGAAATTACGTTCTAAAAGTTCTGTGATTTTACACTTAGTTACTGTTAAGGTTGCTGTACAGTATGACTGACAGACATGTGCCAGGGCCTTCCAAGGGAATGGGCAGTGGTAAAAATGTTTCTGGAGCTGGCAGAAGTAGCAGTAGAAGAAGAGGAGTTGGTAGCAGCAGTAGCTACTGGCCAGAGCCGCCAGTGTCATCCAGTGGTCATGTTTTGAGCAGTCTTCAACATCATCTCAACTGACATCAGACACCCACTGCCAGGAGTCAGTGGGTTCCTCTGTCACCAGACTTAGTTGGCATGGCCCAATAACAAGCTCTATGCCCCCAACTGTCCTGAACCTGCCTTATTCTTATTCTGCTCCTTCTGCTTGGAAAGTATTGTATGCTGCTGGCTCTGCTTTTCAGCAAGATTGAGCTTATTAAGGACAGTCAGCAACTAATGTCCAGCCCAGATTTGGAGGAGAGATCTGCTGCTTCCTCCTGTAAGAGGGTAAGTAGCAACGATGAGAGTAATTTGGAAGCAGGTGTTGAGAGCGGTTACCGACGCTGCCATGAGACTGGTGAGGGTGACATCAGTGACGTGCAGACAGTAGTGGATGATTATGTAGCTGATTGCATTTGGGAGCTGGGTGAAGAGGGGGCTTCCTCAGGGGGTGAGGGTGGCAGCTTACTTATGAGACAGTGGCAGGGTGGCAGCGTGTGGCTCAGTCCGCAGGGTGGAAGCAGTATGAGATCTGGGGCCAAACATGCCCGCAGTAGACCATCTGTTACTCAGAAGCCTACCTGTCCAGAAACAACTAGCGGGTCACAGCTTCATAGAGGCAGCAGCTGGAAACCTCATAAGCTTCTTTAGCCTGAAATCTCATAGTGAGAAGCCGATGGAGTCAGAGAGAGAGAGAGAACTCCCTTCCTCTGTAAATCCCTGACCACCCCATCTAAGGGGTTAAACTGCTGACATCAAAGTTTTCATCAATGCCGGCTGCTCCTGTTTCCCTCCCAATCCTAACACCATAATAGTACCCAAACCCGTTATTAACCCCATTCTGCTGTGTCATTCG